>JARYGA010007242.1:0-26261 GCA_030545235.1 Helianthus tuberosus | reverse complement strand
TACACGATCATTGTTTACGAGTTAAGCTTATGTTTATACGAATTACGAACCATGTATCAAATGAGTGCATGTATCAATGTATAAACATGTATAAACGATGTATAAAAGATTCGTTTCATTACGATCAAAGTCTCGGATTTTACAATGATACAACGAAATACGATTACAAGGAATACAGGATTTCCAAAAAATAGAATTTCAAGCAATGGTTTCTAAATATGGAAAGTATGAAAACGCAGGGCGTTACAGCAACGCAGCCCCACGGTGGGCGCCACTTGTTAAAACAACAAGGATAAGGTCAGGGGAAGGTATGAACGTTCATCGGGTCAGCCTCGTCACCTCCAAGCTGGTACCTACAACACGAAAGAACCCGTTAGAAGGGGCTAGAGACCGGGGTCTCTGGACCACCCTCTGACGCTCAACATTAGTAATCTATCCAAGAAGAATGTATAAACATAAAACGTAGATGTATGAGTAAGTATGAGAGCGATAGAGAATGCTTAGGGAGGTTATGGTCGAGATCCATCGGTTAGCTAGTAGCTGCGGTGATTCCAGGTTTCATAGCTCATGACTGGAAGCTGCTGGTATAGTCTATCAGGAGTTGATGACCTTAGCAGCTCAGAACGGTGACTTGTGTTCTTGAGAGAGAGAATGTGATTCTAGAAAGAGAGAGAGTTGTTGGCTGGAATGTCCAAGCCAAAGTGGAATGAATGAAATAGAGGGTGGACCCTCTATTTATAGGCATGTTGCATTTAACCCTAATGGGCTTAGGTGTGATGGGCCGGGCTGGCCCGCTAGGCTTATTCTCATGTTTGGGCTGTTAAGTTCCCGGCAGGATGAGCTTCCTGCTTCCTTGCTATGTGGAGTAGGAGCCTCTGGGTACCCATGTCATCACCATCCATTGTTCATTTCTAATACATGATTAGTTTAACTACTTTAACCGTCTTTACTCCTACTCGTTACATAGAATCAATCACACAAACTAATTCGCGTGACATCGTCTGTAAGACCCGGACTTACAAAAACTAAGGATTTATAAAAGTTTTACGTTAATATAAAAGTAATGCAAATAATCGTTCGTACAAAATTTCGAGTTTGATAAAACTTCATTAACATTTAATACATTTCAACACATTAACGTTGTTCGGTTTATAAAACAATTAAACAAAAGCGGAAGCTTGATCTTCGTTTGTGTTCGGTTCTTCGTTATGCTTGACCAATCATCCGTAACATCATAACAATTACCTACATTTCAAAATTGAACATAAACATAATTTATGTAACACATAAAACTTAACTAAAAGTCTCAAGTACCCCAAACAAACAAAACAAAATTTTGTTTTAGGACCCCGCCGTAAGCTACGACTGGCCAACATAGCTTATGACCAGCATAAAATTTTTTGGGCAGAAAGGCTCTGTCGTAGCCTACGGCCGGCCACCATAGGTTACGGCACACTTCAGCTGCAATTCTTTCTTATTTTACCGTTTTTACTAAAAACTTCGTATCTTCGCAAATACTCATCCGTTTCACACGAAATTTGTTTCTATGTGTCCGTAAAACATTTTCCCACATTCTTAACTTGTAAACCCATAACTCGGATTTAAGATTTTATGTTTTACGTTATCGGTTCTAAATTTATTTGTTCAAAAATTTGACCCGTTTACATGTTTAAGCATTCGAGCTTACGAAATTTACATCTTTTTTGCTAGAACAACATTTTTATGACTATATCCGTTACCCGGTTTACATTTACGTTTATTCGGCCCGTTTGACCTTTTAATGGTCGAACTTAATTAGTCCGAATTTGTAACAACTCGACTTTTCGGGTCATTACTTGTCGCTATCTTTTTCTCGTAAACACTTGTACTCCCGAGATTTTGATTTACGAAAAGGGTTTAAAACTATATTTTTGATGCATTTTAAACGCATATTACAACGCTTATTCTAAACGTAGTTATCGCATTTAACGCATGTTACAACGCTTACTATTTAAACGCATTTCATCGCAATTTACATCGCTTGTTTAGACAAAACGCAAACTCAACGCAACTCGAAACTCGAAACGCAGCTGTGGTGATTCCAGGTTGCATAGCTCATGACTGGAACCTACTGGTATAGTCTATCAGGAGCTGATGACCTTAGCAGCTCAGAACGGTGACTTGTGTTCTTGAGAGAGAGAATGTGATTCTAGAAAGAGAGAGAGTTGTTGGCTGGAATGTCCAAGCCAAAGTGGAATGAATGAAATAGAGGGTGGACCCTCTATTTATTGGCATGTTTCATTTAACCCTAATGGGCTTGGGTGTGATGGGCCGGGCTGGCCCGCTAGGCTTATTCTCATGTTTGGGCTGTTAAGTTCCCGGCAGGATGAGCTTCCTGCTTCCTTGCTTTGTGGAGTGGGAGCCTCTGGGTACCCACGTCATCACCATCCATTGTTCATTTCTAATACATGATTAGTTTAACTACTTTAACCGTCTTTACTCCTACTCGTTACATAGAATCAATCACACAAACTAATTCGCGTGACATCGTCTGTAAGACCCGGACTTACAAAAACTAAGGATTTATAAAAGTTTTACGTTAATATAAAAGTAATGCAAATAATCGTTCATACAAAATTTCGAGTTTGATAAAACTTCATTAACATTTAATACATTTCAACACATTAACGTTGTTCGGTTTATAAAACAATTAAACAAAAGCGGAAGCTTGATCTTCGTTTGTGTTCGGTTCTTCGTTATGCTTGACCAATCATCCGTAACATCATAACAATTACCTACATTTCAAAATTGAACATAAACATAATTTATGTAACACATAAAACATAACTAAAAGTGTCAAGTACCCCAAACAAACAAAACAAAATTTTGTTTTAGGACCCCGCCGTAAGCTACGACTGGCCAACATAGCTTACGACCAGCATAAAATTTTTTGGGCAGAAAGGCTCTGTCGTAGCCTACGGCCGGCCACCATAGGTTACGGCACACTTCAGCTGCAGTTCTTTCTTATTTTACCGTTTTTACTAAAAACTTCGTATCTTCGCAAATACTCATCCGTTTCACACGAAATTTGTTTCTATGTGTCCGTAAAACATTTTCCCACATTCGTAACTTGTAAACCCATAACTCGGATTTAAGATTTTATGTTTTACGTTATCGGTTCTAAATTTATTTGTTCAAAAATTTGACCCGTTTACATGTTTAAGCATTCGAGCTTACGAAATTTACATCTTTTTTGCTAGAACAACATTTTTATGACTATATCCGTTACCCGGTTTACATTTACGTTTATTCGGCCCGTTTGACCTTTTAATGGTCGAACTTAATTAGTCCAAATTTGTAACAACTCGACTTTTCGGGTCATTACTTGTCGCTATCTTTTTCTCGTAAACACTTGTACTCCCGAGATTTCGATTTACGAAAAGGGTTTAAAACTATATTTTTGATGCATTTTAAACGCATATTACAACGCTTATTCTAAACGCAGTTATCGCATTTAACGCATGTTACAACGCTTACTATTTAAACGCATTTCATCGCAATTTACATCGCTTGTTTAGACTAAACGCAAACTCAACGCAACTCGAAACTCGAAACGCAGCTGTGGTGATTCCAGGTTGCATAGCTCGTGACTGGAACCTACTGGTATAGTCTATCAGGAGCTGATGACCTTAGCAGCTCAGAACGGTGACTTGTGTTCTTGAGAGAGAGAATGTGATTCTAGAAAGAGAGAGAGTTGGTGGCTGGAATGTCCAAGCCAAAGTGGAATGAATGAAATAGAGGGTGGACCCTCTATTTATAGGCATGTTGCATTTAACCCTAATGGGCTTGGGTGTGATGGGCCGGGCTGGCCCGCTAGGCTTATTCTCCTGTTTGGGCTGTTAAGTTCCTGACAGGATGAGCTTCCTGCTTCCTTGCTTTGCTGAGTGGGAGCCTCCGGGTACCCATGTCATCACCATCCATTGTTCATTTCTAATACCTGATTAGTTTAACTACTTTAACCGTCTTTACTCCTACTCGTTACATAGAACCAATCACACAAACTAATTCGCGTGACCTCGTCTGTAAGACCCGGACTTACAAAAACTAAGGATTTAAAAAAGTTTTGTATTAATATAAAAGTAATGCAAATAACCGTTCATACAAAATTTCGAGTTTGATAAAACTTCATTAATATTTAATACATTTCAACACATTAACGTTGTTCGGTTTATAAAACAAGTAAACAAAAGCGGAAGCTTGATCTTCGTTTGTGTTCGGTTCTTCGTTATGCTTGACCAATCATCCGTAACATCATAAAAATTACCTACATTACAAAATTTAACATAAACATAGTTTATGTAACACATAAAACATAACTAAAAGTCTCAAGTACCCCAAACAAACAAAACAAAATATTGTTTTAGGACCCCGCCGTAAGCTACGACTGGCCATCGTAGCTTACGGCCAGCATAAAGATTTTTGGGCAGAAAGGCTCTGCCGTAGCCTACGGCCGGCCACCATAGGTTATGGCACACTTCAGGTGCAATTCTTTCTTATTTTACCTTTTTTACTAAAAACTTCATATCTTCGCAAATACTCATCCGTTTCACACGAAATGTGTTTCTATGTGTCCGTAAAACATTTGCCCACATTCTTAACTTGTAAACCCATAACTCGGATTTAAGATTTTATGTTTTACATTATTGGTTCTAAATTTATTTGTTCAAATATTTGACCCGTTTGCATGTTTAAGCATTCGAGCTTACGAAATTTACATCTTTTTCGCTAGAACAACATTTTTACGACTATATCTGTTACCCGGTTTACGTTTATTCGACCCGTTTGACCTTTTAATGGTCGAACTTAATTAGTCCGAATTTGTAACAACCTGACTTTTCGGGTCATTACTTGTCGCTATCTTTTTCTCGTAAACGTTTGTACTCTTAAGATTTCGATTTACGCAAAAGGTTTAAAACTATATTTTTAACGCATGATTACAACGCATATTACAACACTTATTCTTAACGCAGTTATCGCATTTAACGCATGTTACAACACATACTATTTAAACGCATTTTATCGCAATTTACATCGCTTGTTTAGACTAAATGCTATCGCAACGCAAACTCAACGCAACTCGAAACGCGGATCTAGTGATGCTATATGTGTTATGTGTGTTATTTGTCTAGTTATTTGTTTAAATGTTAAGTGGTTATCAACGCAACGCTTACACGCTCAACGCTCACTCGCAACTCGCTTAAACGCAACGCAACGCTTAACAAATGAACCAAAGTTAGAAAACTAACTCGCGCACACACGGCCGCTCGAATGGCCCACCGATCGAATGGACGTCCGACCGGATGACCATTTGCTCGGATGACCATCCGTCCGGATGGCCATCCGATCGAACGCCACAGCGCGCACCGACTTACCTCTCATCCTCACACTATAAATACTACCCGTACACCTCCTTTTCTCTGATTTGACACTTCCATCCGTTCAGACGCTCTTAGTCACTTTTCATCGTGAATCCAGGCCATTTTTGTAAGCATTTCTTCTCAAATCTTGTACAACCTTCATCTCTAATCACTTCTACATCATCTTCTTCATCAAAATCACACACAAACACTAACTTTTTCCCTGAAATCACCTGATTTGGACCTCTTGAAGGTGGTTTTCACTCGGTTGCTTATGCAAACCGTTGCGTGACATCATCTCATCAAGATTTGGTCCAGATCTAAAGGATTTCCACACTCTTTAACTTAATCTCAATAAGATTTCAACACTTTTCATCTACTTTCAACTCTTCTTCTTTTTTCACACTAAACCGATGGAATCTGGGCTCATTCAGACTCTCAACTCGTTTCTTAGTTGAGAGCCGGTTTGAAAACAGATTTGCACCGAAGAGATGTACTGATTAACGGGTTAGACATGAAACTTCATCAAGAACAATAAGTTTGACCGAATGGGCTGAGACCATCCGATCGAATGAGCCATGCTTGGTGCATTCCCGTTGTTTGACACGTCGTCACGCCATCTCCGTTAAACTTCAATTTTTATTGGAAAACTTGTAAAATTTTCAAATAACAGATCACCCACTCGAATGGCCATCCGACCGGATGACCATCCGTCCGGATGACCATCCGTTTGGATGACATGTCCCTTTATAATTCCCAATACTTAAACGTTTTTAACGAAACTTCAAACTTTTCAATGATTTACAAACTATCACACTCATTCGAATGGCCATCCGTTCGAATGGTCATCCGCTCAGATGACCATCCGTCCGGATGACCATCCGCCCGGATGGGCTATACCCATTCGCCCGGATCACCATTCGACACTTAATCCTCCGACATTCTGTTTACGCACTTTTCAACACTATGCTCAACAACTTATGCTTCTGTACACAGGCTAACTCAACGCACTCCCTTCAATACAATACAGACTGTGTTTACTAGCTAAACACGCACTGTAAGTATACTCGAACCCATTTTCTTTTAACGAACTTTTGGGTGTTACATATGTTCTATATCAACACACAACACACAACGCAAACACCTTAAACGCTAACCGTTCCCGCATGCTATACGTGATCTATGAATCCTTATACTATGCTTATACAGTGTTACACTATACCGCCTCTAGCAACGATAGTACTATAGTTTGGACGCAGCACCTGTCGTGGACAGGGGTTGCCAGGGATCACATCACTTGTGACAACCCTCATAATTACATGTATCCGTACGATTAATTAATATTAAATTGTGCTTAATAACTGTGCTTAATTACAACTAATGACGTAACTGCTTTATGAATCCTGTATTCTTCAGCAAAATTCAGCTTTTTAACATACTAGTCTTGTGCAGAAAATTGACTAAATGGTCCTGAATGCTTTCCTAAGTGTTGGGAATTAATAGTGTCACAAAAAGTTACATAAAAGACACTATACGGAACAACTTAGCACTTTAACGAACCGGTATCTAACCGAACAACCGGACATTACCCGGGACACCAAAATTTTGTCAGAAACATTGTTTTATTATTTCTTGACTAGTTATGGTCCCCGAATACCCCAACACATTATATAAAGTGTCATACAAATAATACACTTGATATTACACTCAACACCCTAACCATTTACCTACTTACCCACAAAATTTACAAATACCCCCCCCCCCAATCAAAACTTACGACCCAAGTGGGGGACCCCACTCATAGATTTTGTTCAATATTTTATTTAGATTGTTGCTTGAGATCTTGGACATAATATTGAGAAATCTTACAAGTATGGCTCCTTAGATCACAACATCATTCCATTCTCTCACTTCACAACTTCTTCACACCACCTCCCTCAACCTCTCTTTCTCCCTCTCGGGTCACTCTAGTGCCGCCACCACCACCACCTTGCAACCACCATCATTCCATTTTTAAGCTTAATTCAAGTGCAAGAAGGTGATCCATGGAGCTTGGTATTTGAGGAACTTGAAGAACCTTCATCCTTTGCTTTCATCATCCATTTTTCATCATCTTTTTCTAGTGATCTTCCCTAGCCTTTGAGCTAGTTGTAAGCTTCTTGCTACTAGTTTTTACTTCTCTTTTTGTTAGTTAAAAAGATATACATTGTTATAAAGAACAAGAGAACTAAAAGACTTAAACAAGAATCATGAACGTGAAAGTTAAAGATGATGAAATCTTGTTAAAGTAATGTTGTTAAATACATGCATGGCACTTGATTGTTGATTTCTTGATAATATGATGTTGATCATCATATGGGACTTGTTAAAGTATGATTAAAAACATGGTTTAACAAGTTAAAAGGTGATTATGGGTTTACATGAAATAATCATATTCTTGATCAAACATGAACTTGAAAGTGAAATGATTTTCTTGTAAAGTGACAAACCAAGTGAACTAGTAAACTTGTAAATCCAAGAGTTGTGAATGATTTTTTTCTAAAAGAAACCAAGTTAAAAAGATGATTCTTGAAGGATCATGGTTTTTATTAAACTTACACTATATTTTAGTAGAAAGACAAATAAATAAACCCTAGAGAAACAAGAAAATGCTATGGATAAACATTTTTGTAAATTATGTTTACAAGTTGTAAACACCAAACCTTTGCAAGAATGAGATTTTAAAAGAAGTAAACACACTTTGGAGGGTAACTAAACCCACTAAACACTTTACCAAGTTACTACGCGTTTTTGTGAAATATCAAGTTCATGATTATTATATAAAGCATATAGTTTTGCTCTTGGTGATGTAAAGTGTTTGTTGATGGTTATTGTGATTATTTTGAAAAGAAAATGATATGCTAAATAGCATGGACACCTCCATTTACAAAGGAAACTATGGCGAAATTTTCTAAAAATTCCAACACTTAGAAAATATTTTCTAACAAGTGTTACAAGTGTATTGTTAACCATGATCTTCCGCAAAGGTCAGGGTGTGACATTAGAATTGTGTGGTACGTGATAGAAGTAATGAGTAGATAAACCGTACGTGGGATACGTGTTATGCATGCACGTGAAACTGATTGTTATCTGTACCTTGTTAGGACGTGCTTGATTCCTGATTATTAGAGTAACTAATCTAACCGAGCAAACCAAGGTGAGTTTACACTCTTTCTAAGGCATGGGATTCTCGGTGGTTGGGAATGGGTTAAAGAACTAAAACGGAACCTGCATATCCTCCTTGGGTAGGATATGTACCGCCATCCTCCATGGGTAGGATACTAATATTAATCCTGCGTATTCTCCTTGGGTAGAATACGTACGTTCGTCCTCCTTGGGTAGGACAACAACCTTAAACTTACTAGACAAAACTCTATCATTAAGTCCCTCATGTTTATATCGACTTAATCGCCGGGCCAATGGCGAGCGGGTCATTAGTTAATAGCGCTATTAGGGTTGACAAGCCTCACACCGTGCCGGTAGGACGGGCGTGTACTAATGGATCTGGGCACTCAGTCAATGATGATAGACATTGACTTAGGGCACAACTTACTTTCGTCAGTTGTCGATATGGTAACGGTCTAGTGGTTCACATGGGGAAGCCCCCACTGATTATGGATATGGTTTGGGGAAAAACAAAGATACTGGTTAACTCGTGGTTTACGAAACAACTTATGATTTTCAAACAAACTTTTAAAACTAAACAACCAAGTGTGAACTCGCTCAACTTTGCTGTTGACTCCTTGTTACATGCCTTGCAGGTCGTTAGGTACCTAGATGGAGCTTGCACGAGAAGGAGTGGTCGTTGTGGGACACGGACTGTAGAGTTCCATGTTAAACATTTAAACTTTATGAACTTATTGAACTTATGTTTTGGTTTTACATTTTATGCTTCTGCTGTTTAATTTTGAACTTGGTTAACTCGTTTTCGAACACCAATTATATTGCGTGGTTGGATTTTATCTATTTTAAATACATTGTTCAATATGATTGGTGGCTTGATCCTGGTCAGTGACGCCTCCATGCGGTGATACTCCGCTTGTGGATTTTGGGGGTGTGACAAATTGGTATCAGAGCCATTGGTTATAGTGAACTTGGTTTTAAAAAGGGAAAAGCTTTTTGACAAAACCAGACTATAACCTGTACAGTGCTCAACGATCCACAACTACGCTTCGCTCCACGTGCAAGACTCGACACAATAGGTGGTATGATTTATGTTTATATTGACTGTTAGATAGTTCACATAGTGCATTAGTTAACATGATAACTGCTATTTAAACCTTGTGTGCTTACTCTCTTTTGTCATCCCACGCTTACGCACTTCCGCGACACTTTTCTCACTTACGTTGCTTCGTTGTGAAGATCATGAGTGGACGTTTGAACTTGACTCAAGCCCGGCTGACGGCTCTAATCAACGAACGAGTGGCTGAGGCACTCGCAGCTGTCCCTGCAGGAGGTATAACCTGCCATATCAACCCATCTTAGGACGTTTAGATCCTACCCTCGCGAACCAACTCTTGTGCTTAACCTTGTCTTTTATTCTCGTGCCACAGGTCAACATGCTCAGCCTCCCATATGTACGTTCAAAACATTCATGGATTGCCGACCTAGTACTTTCAGCGGCACAGAAGGAGCTGTAGGTCTTCTTCACTGGTTCGAGAAGATTGAGTCTGTTTTTGAGATGTGTGAATGCCCTGAAGCTCGTAGGGTGAAATTTGCTACTGGAACACTTGAAGGTGCTGCGTTATCCTGGTGGAAAGCACAGGTTCAACTGCTAGGGCTGGCGGTTGCTAATGCCATCCCATGGAATGACTTCAAAGATTTGATCAAAGAAGAGTACTATAGTCGTGAAGACATCCACAAGCTAGAGGTGGAATTTTTCAATTTGAAGATGACGGGGTCTGAAATCGAGGCATACACAAAGAGATCGAACGAATTAGCTATCTTGTGTCCTACTATGGTGGATCCTCCTATCAAGCGTATCGAGCTGTACCTTAAGGGTTTAGTGCCAGAAATTCAGAGCCACGTGACCTCAGCTAATCTTGGCACCATTCAGCAAATCATCCGGTTGGCTCATCGTCTCACTGATCAGGCAGTTGAGCAGAACAAGCTGCCCAAGCGTATTAGCGCTACTACTACTTCTGATGCTCCCAGTGATAACAAGCGCAAGTGGGATGGAAATTCGGGCAAGGGTTCTACTTCAGTTGAGTCTCAGTCCCAGCAGTGAAAGACAGATGAGTACAAGAGCCCCAGTCAGCAGTCCTCTGGGAATCAAGGTCAGGGTGGATACAGGGGAAATCACCCTAAGTGCAATCGATGTAATTTGCACCTCAGCGGGCCGTGCAACAAGGGTCGTTGTCAGAGATGTAACAAGCTGGGTCATGAAGCCAAGGATTGCAGGAGCTCACGTCCTGCGAATCAGAATCGTCAACAGCAGCCACAAGCTCCACAGAATCAGCAGCAACAACAGCAGGGTAACAGGGGATGCTATCAGTGTGGTGCTGAAGGTCACTTCAAGAGAAACTGCCCCCAGTTGAACCAGAAACAGAACAACAACAATAATCAGGGGAACGGGAACAATAACGGGGGTAACAATGATGGCAATGGTGCCAGGGGACGTGTTTTCGTGCTGGGTCAAGGTGACGCGAGGAACGATCCCAACATTGTGATGGGTAAGTTTCTTCTGGATGAATTCTTTGTTACTGTTTTATTCGATTCGGGTGCCGATACTAGTTATGTGTCCTTAAAAGTTAGTCAAATGCTTAAGCGCACCCCAACACTTTTGACCACCAAACACATGGTAGAGCTAGCAAACGGTAAAACTTTAGAGGCCACACACATAGTTAAGGGTTGTAATCTTGTTCTTACTGATCAGACATTTTCTATCGACCTCATTCCTATCGTTCTGGGTAGTTTCGATGTTATTATTGGGATGGATTGGTTATCACATCAGCAAGCGGAAATTCTTTGCAACGAGAAGATTTTCCGCATCCCTTGTTCTGGTGAAGAACCCCTTGTGATTCGTGGCGATAGGAGTGGTGCTGTTGTGGGCATCATCTCTTTCCTTAAGGCCCAGAAGTGGTTGCGAAAGGGCCACACTGCTATTCTAGCCCTCGTTTCTGATACATCTTCGAAGGAAAAGAAGATAGAAGACATTCCTATTGTGCGCGACTTTCCTGAGGAATTACATGGTCTTCCGCCTCATCGACAAGTCGAGTTTCAAATCAAGCTAGCTCCTGGAGCAGCACCAATAGCTCGTGCACCTTATCGTCTAGCTCCATCAGAACTTGAAGAACTGTCCTCGCAACCACAAGAGCTCTTGGACAAGGGTTTTATTTGCCCTAGCTCTTCGCCTTGGGGAGCCCCAGTGTTATTTGTGAAGAAGAAAGACGGTACCTTCAGAATATGTATTAACTACCGCAAACTCAACAAGGTGACCGTGAAGAATCGTTATCCTCTTCCACGCATTGATGACTTATTCGACCAGTTGCAAGGGTCGAGTTTCTATTCCAAGATTGACCTGAGGTCAGGTTACTCTAAAACAGCATTCAGGACTCGTTATGGGCATTACGAGTTTCTGGTTATGCCTTTCGGATTGACGAATGCACCTGCGGTCTTTTTGGATCTCATGAACCGAGTGTGCAAACCTTACCTGGATAAGTTTGTCATAGTTTTCATCGACGACATCCTGATCTATTCGAAGAGTCAGGAAGAACACGAGCAACACCTGAGGCTTATTTTGGAACTTCTTCGAACAGAGTAGTTGTATGCCAAATTTTCGAAATGTGACTTCTGGCTTCGTGAAGTCCACTTTCTAGGCCACGTGGTAAACAAGGATTGCGCAACCTCTCACCTCGCTAACTCAGAAGAGTGTCACCTATCGTTGGGGTGATGCACAGGAATCTGCTTTTCAGCACTTAAAAGATAGACTTTGTAGCGCGCCTATCCTCTCATTGCCTGAGGGCACAGATGATTTTGTGGTTTATTGTGACGCTTCCATCCAAGGACTTGGTTGCGTGTTGATGCAACGTGACAAGGTCATTGCCTACGCATCGCGCCAACTTAAAGTTCACGAAAGGAACTACACTATGCATGACTTGGAATTGGGAGCAGTTGTTTTCACACTTAAGATATGGAGACATTACCTGTACGGTACCAAGTGCACCATTTACACCGATCACAGGAGTCTCGAGCATATCTTCAAGCAAAAGGAGTTAAACGTGCGACAACGTCGATGGGTCGAGCTCTTGAATGATTACGAATGTGCGATCAAGTACCATCCGGGCAAAGCCAATGTTGTGGCCGACGCCCTCAGTCGAAAGGATACTACTCCTAAACGTGTGCGAGCGTTACAACTTACCATCCAATCTAGTCTTCCTACCCAGATACGAGATGCTCAGGTTGAAGCGTTGAAAGCAAAGAACATCAGGGTTGAGTCCTTACGAGGATCGAGGAAGCGGTTAGAACAAAAGGAAGACAACGCCTACTATGTAACAGGGCGCATCTGGGTCCCACTTTACGGAAACTTACGCGAGCTTGTGATGGATGAAGCGCACAAGTATCGTTACTCAGTATATCCTGGTTCGGATAAGATGTACCACGACTTAAAGACTACATACTGGTGGCCTAGCATGAAAGCCAACATAGCAACCTACGTTAGTAAATGCTTGACTTGTGCTAGGGTCAAGGTCGAATACCAGAAACCATCAGGCCTACTTCAACAACCAGAGATATCTAAATGGAAATGGGAGCAAATTTCCATGGATTTCGTTACTGGCCTGCCTAGATCTCAACGCGGAAATGATACCATTTGTGTCACACCCCAACCGATGGCGGAATCATCCGGGCATGGCACTGAGAGAAACAGATTGTCCAGAAGTTTCCACAACAATTATCATTACTATTCAATTTAAATAACATGTCCCATACCATGCCTCAAACAGTAAACAAATTATTACAGATAAAAATCTAGGCAAATAAATTCTGTTCCGACAACTCAGATTTAAAATAGAGCAATTGTTTATCTGCTTCTAGAGACCCTTGATCCATTTACTACAGACAACTATTTGTTGGGCTCTAAAGCTTTATTCTAGCTTCAACATCCTAACATGTGTGCATCCTAAGCACCTGTCACATACGTTAAAACAAAAGTCAATACATATAATGTAAAGGTGAGCATACAAGTTTGATAATAGCATATAGAGTTCGAATTGGTTTAAGCATAACCAGCACGTACACATAGTGAAATAAAGCACGTTAGTTATCGACATAGGTCCATCGATACCAATGACTGCGGGTTGACTGCCCGAGGCAGTTCGCAATACATGATTACCATCGTAATACATGCAAGTAATTGTCCTTAACAACCCCCGTGTGAATGGGTGCTGAGTCTAAACTATAGTACTATCGTTGCTAAGGCAGGTAGACAGCATTCCATGTGTAAACATAACAAACAAGCATTCATAAGCCACGTATAACATGCATTAACGGTTAGCGTTCAAATAGTATTGAGTAATGTGTTTGATGTGATTTGAATAGTTGTAACGTATATAATACCCAAAAGTGCTTAAAGCAAAAAGGGATCGAGTATACTCACAGCGGTTGATGGATTGAAGGGAGCGCTTAGCGAGTAAGATTAGCCTGAGTAGATTAGATTGTATAATCGATAAGTGAAACGATACGAATTATGAGTGGGTCGGATGGTAGCTCGATCGGATGGTAATCCGATCGGACAGCAATCCGTGCGGATAACAATCCGTTCGGATGGTCATCCGGTCGGACAGCTTATCCGGTTAGATGACTATTCGAGTGGATTGTTTCTTCCTATAAGAAGGATGTGTTTGTGTATGATGGTTTGACTTTTGAAGTTTTCGTTGTAGCATTTTAAAGGCATTGAAGTATCTCTATCCATCAAGTCGGTCGATCGGATGGCTAGTCGTGCGGATGGCAATCCGTTCGGATGGTCATCCGGCCGGACAGTGGTCCAGTTGGATGGCGACTTAGTGATGAGGTTACTTATCGAAAGCAAGTTCACAACAGAAGTGTCATTCGATCGGATGCCCATCCGATCGGATGGCAACCCTGTTATTGAACATGTTGAAAATTGTTTAAGTCTTTAAAGTCTTAGTATCTCATGATCCGAAGAGTAATCCAGTCAGATGGTCGTCCGATCGGATTGCAATTCGTTCAATACTCAAACTTCAGATAAGATTGTTTAAGTGTGGGTCCCAAAGTGTGATCCGTTCGGATGGCAATCCGTTCAGATGAACTATCCGTTCGGACAACAGTCCGTTCGGACAGCATTCCGTTCCGATTGTTCCGTTCGTCTTACACTTGGTGGTTTTTGTCGTTTGTCGTTTTATCGAGATGTTGTGACAACGTGTTAACCAATAGAACCCCGTTTCGACCCAAGTGACCAGACCGACCAGGAATCACCCTAGTTCGGCCAGTTACCGGCTCAGGACAGTTGTTCTTGTTTAACCCGAAATCGGTGGTCTCGTGAGTAGAATCCGGACCTTGGACTAGTACAACACTATGGATGAGTAGGAGACTAGAACCGGGTCCGATTCTATCGATTTTTGAGTGTAATGAGAGTAAAAGAGTTGAAAGAAAGTTAGAAACCATCTTTCAATCCTTTTTCACCACTCTTGGGTCGAGATCTGTACAAGATCTTTGTGTGTTTGTGTGGAAATCGGTTAGATCTCGGTTGTTCTTGGTGGATTAAATTCAAAACACGAAGTTCTTGAAGGACTCACGATGACGTCACCCTTGAACACCCGAAATCTAGTGACTTCACGGTTAAAAGTTAAGATTCAAAAGATAGAACGGTGTAGGAGTGCGTGTAGATCAAGAAAGTACAAGATTTAGGACGAGATCTTACCTGGATTGAGAGAAATCGAAGAAAAGGTGGGGAGCACGAGTGGTTCGGACAGAGAGTTTCCAGAAATGGAAATGATGACAATGACAGGGGTATTTATAGGATTCCAAAAGAGGAAAGGGTTGTCCGATCGGATGGTTCACCGCCCGGATGACGATCCGGTCGGATGACACCTGACCTGTGACATAGTGGCTATCCGGTTGGATTGGCTATCTGGGTGGATGGCACTTGGTTTGATTGTTTGACGCGACGATTTTTGGTGTTTCGATTTCAATTGCGAGCGGCTTGTCACGATAGGGTTTCCTAGTCAAATTACTCTCAGTCCTAACTACTAATTATCATAGTTTGATTTCGATTCGGATTCGAGTTCGGTTGCGTTTCGAGTTTCGATTGAGTTCGATTGATTTCCACAACATATATAAATAAACATGCACAAGTAGCACATAAGGCACACACACACGTATAATAACTAAATTAAGTCAAGTTGCGGTTTGTATCACGATTCGATGTCGAGTAGCATAGTTTGATTATCGATTAGTTAGCTTTATCGCATTGTTACTTCCTATAATTCACAGTCGCGAGTTTATTAGATAACGATTAACACACATCGATTTTTGCAATTAACAACACTTACTCCACATAATACAATTAAAATAATGAAATTACTATAAGTCAAATTCGTACAATCGGTCGTTGACCTTGACCTTGACTTTGACTTGACTAATGGAAACACGGGGTGTTACAATTTGGGTGATCGTGGATCGACTGACCAAGTCTGCACATTTTCTGGCTATCAAGGAAACGGATAAGTTTTCTACTCTAGCAGACGTCTACCTAAAGGAAGTAGT
Organism: Helianthus tuberosus; assembly: GCA_030545235.1. Lineage (NCBI taxonomy): Eukaryota > Viridiplantae > Streptophyta > Magnoliopsida > Asterales > Asteraceae > Helianthus > Helianthus tuberosus. The sequence continues at coordinate 10,101 of JARYGA010007242.1, read as the reverse complement.
ATCAAGGCACGGAGTGCCAACCTCCATCATTTCTGGTCGTGACTCACGTTTTACATCTGAGTTGTGGCAAGCTATGCACAAGTCCTTTGGTTCTCGATTAGACATGAGCACGGCATATCATCCACAGACGGATGGGCAATCTGAACGCACCATCCAAACCCTTGAAGACATGCTTAGGGCATATGTAATCGACTTTGGTAATGGCTGGGAAAAACACCTCCCGTTAGTGGAGTTTTCGTATAACAACAGTTACCACACCAGTATCCAGGCCGCTCCGTTTGAGGCATTGTACGGATGGAAGTGCCGATCACCTCTTTGTTGGGCAGAGGTTGGCGACAGTCAAATCACTGGCCCAAAACTTGTAGTAGATACAACTGAGTAGATTGCTCAGATACGATAACGAATGGCGGAAGCTCGTGACCGTCAGAAAAGCTATGCTGATAAGCGAAGGAAACCACTCGAGTTCCAGGTTGGGGATCGAGTGCTACTTAAAGTCTCACCTTGGAAAGATGTAGTTCGTTTTGGCAAACGAGGGAAACTCAACCCGCGATATGTTGGACCATTCGAAATCATTGAGAAAATTGGCAAGGTGGCCTACAAGCTGAATCTACCGGCAGAACTCAGCGGAGTTCACAATGTTTTCCATGTGTCGAATCTGAAGAAGTGTCTGTCAGATGAGACCCTCATAGTTCCTCTCAAGGAGCTCACAATCGACGATCAATTGCGATTCGTCGAGGAACCAGTTGAAATCACAGATCGAGATGTTAAGGTTCTCAAGCGTACCAGAATACCTCTTGTTCGAGTTCGTTGGAACTTCCGTCGTGGCCCAGAGTATACCTGGGAACGAGAAGACCAAATGAAACTCAAGTATCCCCAGTTGTTTAGAAAAAAATGCAACCACTACTGAGGCTGAAGCTACTCCAGAATTTCGGGACGAAATTCCAAACCAACGGGGGGATGATGTGACACCCCAGGAAAACCACGCAACTTAACTAGCTTCCTCAGTAACCACATGCTAAATTTCGGGACGAAATTTTCTTAACAGGGGGAGAATGTGACAACCCTCATAATTACATGTGTCCGTACGATTAATTAATATTAAATTGTGCTTAATGACTGTGCTTAATTACAACTGATGACGTAACTGCTTTATGATTTCTGTATTCTTCAGCAAAATTCAGCTTTTTAACATACTAGTCTTGTGAAGAAAATTGACTAAATGGTCCTGAATGCTTTCCTAAGTGTTGGGAATTAATAGTGTCACAAAAAGTTACATAAAAGACACTATACGGAACAACTTAGCACTTTAACGAACCGGTATCTAACCGGACATTACCCGGGACACCAAAATTTTGTCAGAAACATTGTTTTATTATTTCTTGACTAGTTATGGTCCCCGAATACCCCAACACATTATATAAAGTGTCATACAAATAATACACTAGATATTACACTCAACACCCTAACCATTTACCTACTTACCCACAAAATTTACAAATAACTGCCCCCCCCCCCCTCAAAACTTACGGCCCAAGTGGGGGACCCCACTCATAGATTTTGTTTAATATTTTATTTAGATTGTTGCTTGAGATCTTGGACATAATATTGAGAAATCTTACAAGTATGGCTCCTTAGATCACAACATCATTCCATTCTCTCACTTCACAACTTCTTCACACTACCTCCCTCAACCTCTCTCTCTCCCTCTCGGCTCACTCTAGTGCCGCCACCACCACCACCTTGCAACCACCATCATTCCATTTTTAAGCTTAATTCAAGTGCAAGAAGGTGATCCATGGAGCTTGGTGTTTGAGGAACTTGAAGAACCTTCATCCTTTTGCTTTCATCATCTTTTTCTAGTGATCTTCCCTAGCCTTTGAGCTAGTTGTAAGTTTCTTGCTACTAGTTTTTACTTCTCTTTTTGTTAGTTAAAAAGATATACATTGTTATAAAGAACAAGAGAACTAAAAGACTTAAACAAGAATCATGAACGTGAAAGTTAAAGATGATGAAATCTTGTTAAAGTAATGTTGTTAAATACATGCATGGCACTTGATTGTTGATTTCTTGATAATATGATGTTGATCATCATATGGGACTTGTTAAAGTATGATTAAAAACATGGTTTAACAAGTTAAAAGGTGATTATGGGTTTACATGAAATAATCATATTCTTGATCAAACATGAACTTGAAAGTGAAATGATTTTCTTGTAAAGTGACAAACCAAGTGAACTAGTAAACTTGTAAATCCAAGAGTTGTGAATGATTTTTTTCTAAAAGAAACCAAGTTAAAAAGATGATTCTTGAAGGATCATGGTTTTTATTAAACTTACACTATATTTTAGTAGAAAGACAAATAAATAAACCCTAGAGAAACAAGAAAATGCTATGGATAAACATTTTTGTAAATTATGTTTACAAGTTGTAAACACCAAACCTTTGCAAGAATGAGATTTTAAAAGAAGTAAACACACTTTGGAGGGTAACTAAACCCACTAAACACTTTACCAAGTTACTACGCGTTTTTGTGAAATATCAAGTTCATGATTATTATATAAAGCATATAGTTTTGCTCTTGGTGATGTAAAGTGTTTGTTGATGGTTATTGTGATTATTTTGAAAAAAAAATGATATGCTAAATAGCGTGGACACCTCCATTTACAAAGGAAACTATGGCGAAATTTTCTAAAAATTCCAACACTTAGAAAATATTTTCTAACAAGTGTTACAAGTGTATTTTTAACCATGATCTTCCACAAAGGTCAGGGTGTGACATTAGAATTGTGTGGTACGTGATAGAAGTAATGAGTAGATAAACCGTACGTGGGATACGTGTTATGCATGCACGTGAAACTGATTGTTATATGTACCTTGTTAGGACGTGCTTGATTCCTGATTATTAGACTAACTAATCTAACCGAGCAAACCAAGGTGAGTTCACACTCTTTCTAAGGCATGGGATTCCCGGTGGTTGGGAATGGGTTAAAGAACTAAAACGGAACATGCATATCCTCCTTGGGTAGGATATGTACCGCCATCCTCCATGGGTAGGATGCTAATATTAATCCTGCGTATTCTCCTTGGGTAGAATACGTACGTTCGTCCTCCTTGGGTAGGACAACAACCTTAAACTTACTAGACAAAACTCTATCATTAAGTCCCTCATTTTTATATCGACTTAATCTCCGGGCCAATGGCGAGCGGGTCATTAGTTAATAGCGCTATTAGGGTTGACAAGCCTCACACCGTGCCGGTAGGACGGGCGTGTACTAATGGATCTGGGCACTCCGTCAATGATGATAGACATTGACTTAGGGCACAACTTACTTTCGTCAGTTGTCGATATGGTAACGGTCTAGTGGTTCACATGGGGAAGCCCACTGATTATGGATATGGTTTGGGGAAAAACAAAGATACTGGTTAACTCGTGGTTTACGAAACAACTTATGATTTTCAAACAAACTTTTAAAACTAAACAACCAACTGTGAACTCGCTCAACTTTGTTGTTGACTCCTTGTTACATGCCTTGCAGGTCGTTAGGTACCTAGATGGAGCTTGCACGAGAAGGAGTGGTCGTTGTGGGACACGGACTGTAGAGTTCCATGTTAAACATTTAAACTTTATGAACTTATTGAACTTATGTTTTGGTATTACATTTTATGCTTCCGCTGTTTAATTTTGAACTTGGTTAACTCGTTTTCGAACACCAATTATATTGCTTGGTTGGATTTTATCTATTTTAAATACATTGTTCAATATGATTGGTGGCTTGATCCTGGTCAGTCACGCCTACATGCGGTGATACTCCGCTTGTGGATTTTGGGGGTGTGACATCACTTTACTTCACGTGTTCGTGGAACATGTGTCGCGCATACTCTACAACGCAGTCTCGTGGTTAAGTTGTAATCATTGTTTGATAGTTACTTGCTTTGCCCGTTACGTGATACATGCTGGTTATGCGTAAATGCTTTCACTACTATATGCTATTCAAACTTGTGTACTTACCTTTAAATTTTATGTTTTGACTCTATTTTAACGTATGTGACAGGTTGATTTGGATGCTATGATGAAACAAGCTAGGAAGTCTAGAAACCCACCGAATAAAAATCTGAGTTGTCGGAATAGTAATTGTTTTTGAGATTCCTATCTGTAATGACTATATTTGTTTTATCTGTTAGTAGTATGGGATATTAACATTAAAGATATTATCATTTAATAGTTGTTGTGGATTCTCTTGAACAATCTGTTTCGTTCAGTGCCACGCCCCGATGATTCCGCCATCGGTTGGGGTGTGACAGAATTCTTTTCAAGAATTTCACAATCTTCCAATTATGACCCATTACCTGGGTCCATCAATTTGTAGTTTGCATTCCCATTACTCGGTTTACGCTTGCCTTCGTAATTTAACCCATCAACCGGGTTTATGCCGAAGTCATTATTCACACACCCATTTCGGTATGCGTTATAACTTCGTTTTGGCCCATTTGGTTGTTCGTGTGAAATCCATGTCTTGGAACAAACCAAAGTTATTATTAATTCGTTATTTGACCCGTTTGGTTGTTCATGTGAAATCCATCACTTTAAACAAACCAAACTCATCATCATTCCTTATTTTGACCGGTTTGGTTGTTCGTGTGAAATCCGTCATTTTGAACTAACCAAACTTATCACCATTCTTTATTTTGACCCGTTTGGTTGTTCGTGTGAAATCCATCACTTTGAACTAACCAAACTTATCACCATTCTTTATTTGACCCGTTTGGTTGTTCGTGTGAAATCCATCACTTTGAACTAACCAAACTTACAAATATTACACCATTGTTCAATTATGCACATGTAACTCAATGTTTAATTAAATACTACGAAACATAAACTCACGTACCTTATAGCCTTTCCTTCAACCTTGCGTTTGCTCTGACTTGACTTCCCTGATGCTTCACTTGTGTTGCCTAAAGTGTGCAACCCAAATTATCAATAAGACATTTTTTGTCCATATCCATGGCATATATATTTGCCAAACATTTAATCACAAGTCTTATCAATGCTACTCGTTTATTATTCACAACTAATATCTCGTTTAGGCATTTCGTCATACACCTTACGTGCATAAATTTTGTATAGCTATGTTATTTCAATTTAGCAAGTATCTAACCATGTAAACTCAACCTATCAAGTAGGTACATTCACTTTAAGCGTTTTAACATAAAAATTAAGTTTACTATGAGCTTATATACTCAATTTAAACATCTAGATTTCATGGATTTAGTCTTTTCATCAAAACCCACTTACACATACAAAACATAATAACTTCAACACCTAATTTTTATAACTTTATCAACTATTTTTAGTTAGGGTTATGATCGTACACTTAGATTACACCTTCCTTATGTCACAATATCAATAAATTATTCATGAACTTAAATCATCAAATTTTCACCCAAAATCAAGTATCACCAAAACTGAATTTACAACTTACCTCATGTTGGACAAGTATGGATGACTGATAATACTGATTCAAACATGAATTTAGACCGAAATAGCCTTTCAATTTGTTTAATTTGGGTGAACAAGGGTTTTGTGTGTTCTTCCCCTTGTCTGGTCGCACACTCACACACGCACATGCATATGTGCAGTGTTTTATTTTTATGTTTTAATAAAACCACTTTTCCTTTTTGACCACTTTAGTCCCTCAAGTTCATTTCATTTAACAATGGATATTTGCCATCCATACTTTCTTTATAAATTTACTAAATACTAACTAGGTTATTTACCCCTAGTTATTTTACTTTAAATATTAACTAAAACGTATACTTATCCGTATTTTGATATTTTGGGGTGTTACATCGTCTACATAAACTATTTCACACAAATTGCTCATATGGCATGCATTACATAAACTTAATAATGTGAGAGATGATCACTTCCTAGAAAGAAATAATATTGGTGACACTATTGTAATATATATTAGTGAAAAAAAATATGTGAGAGGTGATCACTTCTTAGATTAGTGAGGTGTTTGAGAGGCCTCCACTACCTAGATTAGTTAGGTGTTTGAGAGGGATCATTACTTGTATGAGTGAGATGTTCAAGTGGTGCTTACTACTAGTAGTAATTTGCCGAGAAGAGGTGACCATTACATTCTTAGATAGACATACTAATATTCCCTAGCTTCCAAGTTGAATATAACAGAGAAACATAGGTTATATTTACCTCGAAAAAGAGACGTGATAGGTGATCACAACCCAACTTAGTGATACAATGTAACAATGATCTCTATCGGTTTAGAGAGAATAATAACTTTGGTGGGAAGTTAAAGAGTAGATGCAAGGTGGGTTCGTTAACACCCACCCGAACTGTTATAAATCCTTGTGTTGTGCGTGGTGATATTTTTCCATCCCTAAACTTTTTACTTATTGTTGTTTAAACTTCAAACTTTCATAACAAATTTTCATATAACAAACAGATTATTTTTTAAAAGGTGGTTAAGATTAAAAAAAACATGTTCACTCCTCTTAAGTTCTAACATATTGGTTACCTTAAAGTGAAAAAACCTTGATGGGAAAGTGTTGTTGTAGAGTTGTCAATGTAACGCCTCACTTTTTGTAACTTTCCATATCTAGAAAGTTTATCTTGTACTTCTATTTTTGGAAACTTGTACTCTCTTGTAATCGTATTTCGTTTCAAATCATTGTAATCCGAGGCTTTGATCGTAATAAAACTTGATCATTTTATAAAAATAATACATTGATTATTCATACATGATTATCATTCAATTTATTCACATACTTGATACGTAGTTATCATTCGCGCAAACACATACTTGTTTTACATACAATCAGTCGTAAATACGTGTTTGATACTCATTATACGTGAAATATACATGATTATACTCTCATCGTACTTAGTTCATGCTTTAATACTTAACTTATACTTAACTACATGCTATTTATACGTTACACCTCAAAACATCAAAATTAACAAACTACAGGGACCAAAAGTGGAAAACATGAAATATGATAGCCAAATAGAGGCTTAGCGCTACGTAAGCCTAAGTGCAATTCCCGTGGTGTAGCGCCAAGGCCCAGAATCCGCAGAAAGTTTGTTTTTGCATGGGATTGGTCCTTTTCTCATCTCCAACTCCCACCTAATTGTCTTTAAAGTACCATTAACACCTAAACCTACTTCACCACTATAAATACAAGTTCCCTAACACTCTTTTGCAATTTCCTAACACTCCTAATCTCTCAAAACATTCTCACATCCCTGGAATTTGCAAGTGCAAGGCAGAAAACTTTAAAGTGCAAAAGTGAGTTAAAACTCACTTTCTTCTACTTTTCTTCACCAAATCTTCTTCTACAAAGCTTGCAACACCTCTAGGAGTGTTTCCACAAGATTACCATGGTAATCTAAGGTGGAACATCACCATTTTGAGGTCCAAACTTTCTGTTTGGGAGATTATGCTTTAAACTTTATTAAACTCATACTTTCTTACATGAATCTTGTACCTACCTTGCCTCTAATCAAGTCCATGGTTATAGTGCTTGTGTATGGTTGATTCTTATGAGTTTAGAGGTGCAAACACCCTCTCCACTTTCTGTCTTAATAAGTTCATACAAGTCCCAAGTGTTGAAACCATCCAAGATTCACCATCTTTCATATGGATGAACTTGTGTTTTGGTAAAAGTGTGAACCGTGGGAGCTTTGGCTTTCCAACCTAGTTCCACTACCTCACTTGTGAACTTTGTGTATGAACACTTAAGTGGCTTCCTAACATAACCCCGCCTAGCCTCTGACACTTAGTTAACTCTTTCCATGTCGTGGTGGTTCACCCAGGTTAGGATTTACTTGGCTACTTGAGCATGCATTAGTTAGTTTTATTTATTGTTATTCATGCCCCTCCGAATCATCCTTGTGATGATTTGTGTAGTGGTGAATCATATAACGAGGTTAATCCTCCATGCTTGACTTATATGACAATCTATGATGGACTTAGTTTTAGGATTATTATATAGCTATATAAATATACGTACATATATGAACATGGCCAACTTTGTGATGATAATCGGTTCATGATTATTCGTCATAAACTTAGGCTACCTTATATACGAATCTAAGTCTCTCGTTGATGATTCTAATGGGCAAATTAGGACCCATGAAATCACATACAACTTAGTGTAAAAACGAGTACTTAGACTAGATAATACTTTTATGCGTATATAGTTTTTGTACTTTTAATTCCAATCTGAATCTTCCAATTAAATACGTTACTCATACACCTTTGTTTACCCCATGTAGGGTGACCTCGGTGTTCCATCCTCAAACTCTCAACCTCTTCACGGGATTCTAAAGGAAAGCTTTGCAAAACCGTGAGTACACTCGAACACCCTCTTTACGTTTTACACTTTTTGGTGCAATATGTTTAACTTATTAAGTTCACAATTACACTTAGACTTTATACAAAATGCACGAACAATCCAATACATGCATACATACGTTATACTTGATTCGTTATTCTGGATGATCCTTTTGTGTGATAACTTGTCATTAACTTCATACAAGCCTCTCGTTAACATGTATAGCGCTATAGGAGTAACGCACCGCCCATAAACTTGTGGTCATGTTAAATGCCTTTTATGCGGTAATCAGATGATTGACTTGAACATTCACATGTCAGTTTTACATTAATCTTGATAACTTAGTTTGCCATGTGGATTCGTTTAAATCTTTTATACTTATGCAATGTATTAAACTTGTGTACTCGCCAATGCCATGTGTGTTGAACTATACTTTTAAACATGTTGCAGGTTGATGATGATGATCTTGATGAAATCTAGTAGGGACGACTTTAGAAAGACACATCGAAATACTAGATTTGTTATCATATTTTGATTTAACTTTGTTGTACTTTGAATTTCCAATGTTGTGCTTTGATTTCTTTATGATGTATTTGACAATTATTATCTATGAATGAAATTGGTTTTGAATTAAATATTGTGACAATAGTGTTATGATGCAATGAGCAATTTCGTTCGTCTCACTCCGATATTTCCGCTATCGGTTGGGGTATGACAGTCAAAAGACCCACAATAGCCTCTAAGGAAAGTGGTGCGAACAATGGGCAACATTGGGAGATTCGTACAATAGAGGCATGCAGAGGAGATGTTAGATGGTGTTGTTTACATAAGGCACACCCCTCAGACAAAAAAAAAACCAAAAAATTGCGCTTTTTTTGCACTATGTGGAGCGCCTAGGCACGCTTTTTAAAACTCAACCTCTACCAAAGTATAATGAGGAGACATATTGGTGATCTCTATCATCTTACAATTTGTACGACAATGACCTAATTCCGTTTAGTGATCATAGAGTGAAGGGATCTCAACTAAAGAATCAAAGAGTAGACGCATACGAATTAAGTAACATTCATTGAAAAATAACTAAATATCATCACAATTATGATTTGTGTGATAATATCTCTACTATTATTTGTTTTCTTATCATTTGTGCAATTAACTTTTTTTCTAGGTATATATGTGTATTGATACTACCATAATTTCACATACTATTAATATCATAAATTAATAAGGATATAATTATGATAAAGTGAATAACACATTTGATCTATCAAAAACAATAAGCAACATATATGTCTGGTATGTAGTTTTTGTATAGAATTTTTTAGGTATACGTTTTCGACCCACCGGTTTTATAATTTTTAGGTATATACGTTTTCAACCCCCGGTCAGAAATCTCAAACTTCGCCACTATTTCACATACTATTAATATCATAAAATAATAAGGTATAATCATGATAAAATGAGTAACCCATTTGATCTACCAGGAACAATAAACAATGTCGATTTTTAGTTTCATATCAAATATTTAGCAAGACAAAAAGAAATATTTTCCCTCATTCTTATATATTAATGATTTGTAAATCATTATAACGATAAATAATGATAAAAATCTTTTGGACTTTTTGGATTATATTTTCTAAAACGATGTCGAGTGGGTTGGTGTAAGATGCTCCCCATTGTCTTTAGCAATGAGATCCATAAGTGGGTATTTTCCAATATAAAGATTTTTATAACCACTGATCAA
>JARYGA010007241.1:0-64389 GCA_030545235.1 Helianthus tuberosus | reverse complement strand
ATCTAATTTTATCATTTAACTTTATTCGAAATTGTTATTAGATAAACAGTTACAATTTTTGAAATATGTTGATAAAATTAGATCATCTTAAAACAGGAAACAATATCTCATAATCCCTTAGATTTCGAATTTCAGTTATGTTATCACAAGAAACAACTATCAACAGTGGACTCGAGACCATAAGGGTTCGACTCGAGACCAAGATCTCGACTCGAGACCACAAGGTCTCGACTCGAAATCATAAGGGCTCTCAAAAGTTTTCAACTCGAGACAAAGGTCTCGACTCGAGACCATAACGCATCAACTCGAGACCACTGAGGATTCGACTAAGGCCATTAGACCATTACAACTCGAGACAGAGGTCTCGACTCGAGATCATTAGATCTCGACTCGAGACCATAACGTGTCAACTCGAGACAAAGGTCTCGACTCGAGACATCAAGGCTGTGACTCGAAACCTCAAGGCTGCCCCCCGCACCCCCCAGCGAACTCACCGCGGAGTTCGATCCGCGCTAACAGGTGGTTTGCTATTAAATAATTGGTTTTGTAATTACTTAGCTAATTAATAAGGATCAAATAATGTTTTACAAAACCAAAATGGCTTTACTTGAATGAGCTTTTGATATATCATTTCTGGCCAAAGCTGACTTGATACATCTACTTATCATCCAAGTATTACGAAAGCTATGTTGTGTATGCATCATAAGCATGAATGTCTTAATTTCTGGCCAAAGCTGATTTAATTCATTCATAGATGGCATACTCAACAAGTGCATAACTAAAGTGATTGTTTCAATTCTGGCCAAAGCTGATTTGTTACAACTACTTTGCACATATGCTTAAATGATTACACTTCTGGCCAAAGCTGTTTTGTCTTCATTTAAGTAGAATTTTTTTAGCTAAGTCTATTATTTTGATGTTAGTAATAGACATATCACAATCTCTTCACATAATGATCCTTAGATTAATGATCCTTAATTAAGTTTTTATGATCATTTCGTCTGCCTTATTCTTAATACCCATAATGTTGCTCACTATAATTTTCTTCTATATATATCTCATCCACTCTAATTTTTTAAAGACCTAAAATGTTTGCTTTATTTAAAGTTTCTATTAGAATTAGCTCTTAAATTAAATCCTTGATTATTTCTTAAGACACGATAATCCTATTGCTCTCTTCTGATAAAGATTATAAAGAAGAAAATTAGAGCATGATGAATAGGACAAATCGACCATGATGTCTATTATGATAATCAAGAACTCTCTAACGTAAATGCTATCACTAAAGTTATTCCAGATTAAGTCTTTCCTGAGACTAATCTTTATTTATGGAAGAATCACTAGAACTCCTAAGATGCATGCCTTAATTTGCAACTCTAAACTATAAAGTTAAGTGGTATATGTGAATACATTATAATGTACAAAACCATGACCCATAAAGTTAAGGGCTTACGCATGGAAATAAGTACATTTTTTTTCCAGTACATTACATACTAAGATTTTCACTTGTACAATTTGATGCATTATAAATCAACTATAACACTCAAAAGTACCAAAGTATAACGAGTGTGTTGATAAGCAACATATGTACAAAGAAATAAATATTAGAAACTGGAAAATAAGTTGGTACTCACCTTACAACCACTTAAAACTTTAAAAGAGGATTGTTCTAAGGTCCATAGACAAATTACAAGTGCTAATTCCAACATTAAGGTTCTTCAAGGGAAAATCTCACTGCATAATTTTGTCATTAGACTAGACATAAGCAACGAGACTATCCATTATTCTAAAGAACAGTTGGGTAAGTTGATTAGATAGTCACTTATTAATGATATTTAAGTCTGATAATTTTAATATTCCAATTAACACATGATTAGTTGACTCTAGTTCCACACGTTTCCTTACCAGAACTCGACAAATAACTAACATGAGAGTTAGTGACAAAATTGAATGTTAAGGCTATAAGAACCATAATAAGCAGTCTTCTAACAAAGCTTTTCGATACATTACATGTTCTGATTATTAATCAGAGTACAGTATCATTACTTAGGCTATGTCATGAAGGTTGTGAGGTTTACATAACCAACATAAAGTCACACTTACCTTAAACTCTCATTTTATTGTTCTAAATATCTGGATAGAAACATTACTAAGATGGAAATAGATGACACCTTACGCTTTCACAACTTTTGTCATCATGCAAATGAGAATTCGACAAAAGGAAGATGAGACTTATAAATTTCATCCATTATAACTGAAATTCATGAGAAATCATGACATGGTTAATGAGGATGATTTTTTATCTAATCTCATTCTAAGTGATTTTAAATCATGACGTTATAGCCCTAAATTTGACTTGGCTTAAGGAATAAGTATGGGTCCATCATAAGTCATTCATTGACATTAGTGGAACTTATTCAAAATGGAATATTCAGACATAATTCATTTATCATTTATAAGACTATCAACTTGTATCTAAATTTTGTCGCATATGGCTGACGGTCTTAGAAGAAATCAATTCATATATTCATATATATACTTAATAAGATTTCTATTAGATATGTCCCTAAAGTTTCTTATGATATCTGGACATTAAAGAAATCAAATAAAGTTTAACGTATATATGATAGGTTCCCACATCACGTAGCTCATTGAAACTTCTCTTGTAGCATTTTAGAGATATCAAAGATCAGTGGGAGCATTAAGTGCCTTAATAATAACTTGCAATAGTTGCAAGAGGTGGAGGAGTGAAAACTTCATATTACTTCAATTTACACCTCTTGTACAAGACACCGCTCCATCACGACACTGTTTCATCAAATACTTGTCTCCTTAAATCTAATGCTACTCTTACAAAAGTTTCATTGTTGCTTAATTGTGGGCACACTTAGATTTCTTACCTAAAACTAGCATAATCCTCAACAAGAGAAATCACGACTAACGTCATTAACTTGTTTTCTCTATTAGAATTTGTTGGTCGTTACATATTGACCCTAAGCATGCTGAGTTCCTAAAGATTTCTAAGGTCAGTGGGAGCAGTCAAAATCCTTATCATGGTTTGCAAGGAATACAAGAGGCGGGGGGAAGAGTGTCATTAAATTTCACTCCGAATTTAACTCCGATTACACCTCTTGTACACCATACTGCACCAACTCTTACAAACTTAGAATCCTGAAAATGATAGCAACCTAACCAAGAGCTAATCCATAAAACTGAAACTTCTAATGAACCCAATAATCAACTCAGGAGGTCATCTAGGTTTAAAAGCCTACTAACTTTGATGATTACATAACCTCCCTAATTGAAGTTGAAATGGATTTTGAAAATGTTTACTGATCCTATCTCTTCAAATTAAGCCATTAGCGTCAATCAATCTTCTGAATGGAATAAAACAGTTTTCTAGTAAAACTGATTTTATGTGTTCGTATAACGTTTGGGATTTGATTGAATTACCTAAGAGTGTAAACCAAATCCTAATATAAGCGTTAAGACACAAAGAAGCTTGATTGATTGTCAAAGGTTGTGCTCAGGAAGAGATAAATTATTAAAGAATCTTTATTACATATCTTATAGAAGATTTCTTTGAGGATCATCACTGTTCTAGTAGCTTATAATAGTTTAAAGCTACATTAGATGAACATTATAGACAATTTTCCATAACAAATGGCTGACACATTTACATGTTCATTAGATAACAACCTAAAGTTTCAAACTGAAGGTTAAAGAACACTTTATTTGTAAGCCAATAATATCCATGTATGGGTTAATGCAAACATCATAATGTGATGAAAAGCTAACGTAATTATTTTCATCAAGGATCAAGTGGATTAATGTACCTACCTCAAAATGAGTGGGAGCAACTAAGATAAACTTGTCTATATAGATGACATTCTTTTGACAAGTATATGTTACATAAGTCAAAGCATTATTAACACAAACTTTGATATAATAAATCTCAGAGATATCTCTTACGTGATTGATATCATAACATACTGAGATAGACCTAATGGGATATTAGTTCCGTTCCATAAGTTTAACATTAAATGGGTCCTTACATGTGTAACAAACAATACTGTTCTCCTTCAGAGGATAATATGGTAAATGAGATTAATTTTACGCTTCATTAATTAGAAGCCTTATGTAAGTTCAAGTCTATACTCGTTTAGATATTACTCACATTGCAACACACTAGATATGTCTAGATTAATGTGAAGCATCTAATGGAGTATTACAATATCTTTAAAGGAAACGAGAAGCTATAATTTTAAGAAGAAGTGAGAATTAAAACCGGTTTATTACGATTAACTTTGTAGTGTTCAAAGATGACAAAATGTAATTCCGGGTATATCCTTATGTTAGCAGACAAAACTTATTTCATGGAGGAGTCATAATGCACTGATATTAACAACCTAAGTTATAACGACATAATATAGTCACTAAATGTTGTTGGAAGTTTATCAGTGGACTCATAAGTTTAATGACTCCATATAATTAATGTTTTGAAGACTTAGTGTGATAAAGTCAGCTACCATAACTCCTTGAACAGTAACAGTTCAAGAGGTGCTGCATTAAGTTTCGATACGCAATTAATTATTCGTTTATGAACGAATTGAGGAAACTAAGTTTTGTATCGAATACATTCGTGATATGCTTAAGGATCCTATAATTGAAGGCCTATTACCCATAAGTCTTATTAAGAGAGCTCAGAGACGGGTATTAATTGATGGCCATGTGCAACTGCATATCGTACTATGAATGACTAAGTATTAGTTAATTTTCCTCATCAGTTTGATTTTGTATGTCTCTAAGAATATGTCAAGCTAGCATAATGGCATATAGACAAATATAGTTACAAATCAAACAAAGGGCTTATGCGTATTTTGACCATAACGATTAGGTTTTAAATTAAGGCTATAGTATGATTAATGGGGGTCCTGAGTCGCATAATGATTCAACGGCTGTATTTTTCTGCTATAGTACTTGTTTAAGGCTAAAATGAGTGTTAACTCCTGATCAGGCTTATCTAATACTCATAGTAAATGATTACTCGGCTAAGTGGGAGAATGTAAGATTAAATATATTACGTATTAATATTTAATCTGTAGCCATTATAATCATTTACATTATATAGATCAAAATATATAACAATCCTATTAAATAATTAGTTGGTAATTGTTGATGGACCATATTACCCTTATTAACTAATTAGGGTTTCCTCCTGGGTGCTTATATAAGGAGAATTATGTGGAGGTTAGAGGGTTACTCAGTTGCACATTAGAAACACCCCATTAGCCATAACATCAATTCGACCTCCATCTCCATACCGATTCCCTTATCGGTTTTTTCTAAGCCACCATCATCAGTCAGCACCCTAAGGAGGAACCAGACCAAGATGACAATCATGTCAACCCTTAATGGATTCTCTGCTAACCTGTGCTGATGCAACCAAAGGTATGTTTTCATGTTTTCCTTTATGTTCAAAACAGAACTGAACCAACATACCACAGTAGCAATTTCATCTGCAGTGTGTCTGATTCATTAAGATATGTTGGTAAAACCACCATAGCCACACAACCACCTGTAAAACACAAGAGTCATGTCAGAATTTTAGCTTATGTGGTATCAAAGAAAGAAGTTGCACTGGTTTACAACTGAGAAAACCTAATACAGGTATTACATTAAACCGACTCGTCAAAAAATCATCAAGACAAAAGAATTAAAAATTAAAGAAAGAAAATAAAAATTCAACCTCGATCAGGCATCTCATATAGTTTACTCTCAAACATCTTAAGAAATGCATGAACCCTTTAGTCGATATCTTTAGGGCCCTGTTAAAACAGGATTGGTCAAGTCATATACTCATAAATGGCAATCGTATAAACATAATAAGATAAAGTGTCTACCTTACTGTAGATTGTATGATGAACTACACTCCACGGATGCGAGAGTCATTCCTACAAAGTATTAGTTAAATACAAAATGAATATCGGTTCATATATAAATATATAAGCACCGTGATGTAGCCAAGTTGCTTAACTGATCTAAGTTGGTGGAAAGCTAGTTGTTTAGCTTTAGCAACATGTCACTTTATGTAACCGATCTACAAACTAAAAATTGGAAAACTTGCCGGCGTCATTTACATATGATGGTGGTGAAAAATCAGCTAATTCATCACATTCGGCTCAATAGGCGTCTCAGTCTACAAATCGCCGCTGGTAATATAATAACCTTAACTCTTTCCTTCGACCACAAATTTAAACAAAATAATGAAACTGTCTGTACATTTTGCCTCTTGTATATGTGTGATAAATATGATCTACCATAACCACACACACACACCAACTCAAAGTACGCACGCGACATTTGGTGACCAATTTGGCTAGACTGGAAACTGTCAAAGAAGCTTCAGGGTCAGAATGAAAGACCCATGAGTAAATTTGTGGTCGAAGGAAGTAAAACTTACAAGTGTGTTCGAAGATCAAAGCATGAAATCAGAAGCCCATGATCAAACATATAATGATGATGGTGAACCAATGATGATAATACGAATATATATGCCGCCACACACCTCATTTCAACAAGCTCTTGTTTCTCGATCTGATCAGCATTAGGAAAACACTCCATCAGAATTTTCTCAATGATATAAATTATTAAATGTCACTTATTCTATCATCTTTTGCGTATTCATAGATGGATCCACATAAAGTAATAAGTAATTTGTATACATCGCATACAGTTTTAGTTATCGGGTTCTCCTTTTTTCATCAAAGCACACTAACTACAAATGGAATCTATTCACACAAATTATAAATTCTCATAAAATTGAAGAAAGTACAATCAGTTAAAAAAAGAAAAAAAGCATACCAGATCTGGGCTTCGTTGAACCTTCGGCAAGCTCATCAAGCATCATCTAGTGAGGAAGCTACTGCCATATCGACACCAAGAGAAATAACTAACACCACATCAATTATTAGTTCCAAAAACACCTCCAAACCATCCCTCCATCAAAGAAACGAAGTTAACCCTAGAGATGTAAAACATAAAGGACCCGTGGAGAACTACAGACAAAGAGAGACGATCTTGGTACCTGAGGAGGAAGATGAAGGTTGTGTTTGGTTCCGTCCGTACACCATCTTCTACTTTCACTTTTGGTTCACGACTTTTACCGCCTGTAGCGCCGCTGCAAACCCTAGACTTCATCTCCATTGTCGTGTCTTACCTTCGTCTTACCTGAACAGAGGCCGCCATCTTCACAAATATGTGGTTACACCGGCCATCATTTTCTGAATTTTGAAATGCGAGTAAGGATTTTGAGAGAGAGAAGGAAAGAAGCGTTTAAATTTTGAAACAGCATTAGTGCCTCTAGGATCTCATAAATGGACTGTACATAAAGATTTTTAACTGATTGTACTATACTTTATCTAGAGTTTAAATTTTAAAAAGTTTTTCCCACTTAAAATTTGTTACCTTTAAAGTAGGGCGTTTTGTTGATATTTGACAAAAGTGTAAAGAAAAGTTTATTTGATTATTCAACAATAGTTTTACTTTTAAAAATATTAGTGCTTTTAGCGGGATTTAATCACTTGTACAGTAAGGCATCATTTACTTGTACATTTTAATCAGCACATCAATATTGATCAAGACAACCATCGAAACGTCGACAAAAATGAGCAGGTCATCACGGTACCTTCGAATGTTTTTATAACGTCATAGTTTAAAAGATATCACAAGAATACATAAAAGAATTATAATGGAGGGGGAAAAGTGTAACTAATTATCTATAATTTTGTTAAAACTCAGGGATTTAAGTATAATAAGTTTAGGGGCTAAAAAATAAATAGTGTTTAAAAGACAAAACTACCCTCATTTTAGGGGTCTTTCTATATATAAAGGGGGGAAAAGTTCTTATTTTTTTGGTATCTTAAAATGTCCTTGCCTCATGCATTATAATATAGTATACATAATATAGGAAAGAGTAAATTGCTAAAATCATCCCTGACGTTTGTTCACATTTGCTAGATCCATCCAAAAAAGGTTTTTTTTTCTCATAGGAACCACTAAGGTTTCAAAAAAGTTACTAAATCCATTCAAAATGACTAATACTCTTAACAATACAAAGTTGATAGAGGTGTAATTTAGTCATTCTTTTAATTATTTAATTTACCAAAACACTTGGATAACAGCCAAAAAGTTTAGATCTTTAACATCCTAGAAATTTTTTTGCAACAACATTTTCATATAGACTAAGCTAACAACCTAATTTTATTTGACAGACAATTTTTTTTGTTCTTGTCTCCTTTTATTTTCTTTTCTCTGAGACTAAGCGGTATGGGGGCCGGCGTCGGTCCCCCACACCACCCCCCATAGGGTCGGCCCGTCACAATCGTCTCCCACCAGCCGGTGTTGCCGTGCCTCTCTCCTATCTCCTAACACACACACATCTATACATACATACATACATACATATATATATATATATATATAAAGGGGTTCATCCCACACCCCCTTAGGTCCATCCCCTCCAAGCCGAGCCTACGTGGCGCTGACGTGGCGGCCCTTCCCCTTGGAGATGAGGCTCTCCATACCCACTAGTATGATGGAGACTACTGGGACGGTATGGTAAACCTTAAAAATAACTGAAGCAAAATAAATCTGTCTACAACTTGTTTGCAACCAAACAACCTCATCACAATCTGTTTAGATAAATGTAATACATGGTTTTAAGGGTGACGGGGTTTCTTTTTATGAAGAAGTTCTATTGCTATGAATTTTTTGCAACAAAAATGATACATGAGAATTGGAGGGAATGCACATGGACAGTTTGTCCATTTTTTCCCCTTCTACAGGGATCTCCTTTCACTTATGGGGTTGAGTCGTCGGTGTATCTTGCAAGTTTTTTGGAAAGTTTTCTGTTAAAAGAAGAAATGATAATGTGTTCATATCTCAAACAAGATCAGTTTTATATCCCTTGTGCCCTAGTAGAGGAAGCAACTCCTTAGAGAAAAATTCTTCCAGCAAATTGGCACCATGATATCATAAGATAAACCAGAAAGACTATTGAAACTTTTTTCATCTAAAGAGCTAGAAAAATCGACATCAAATTATGCAGAAAATATGATAATTGGAAAAGGTGGTTTATAAAAGGGTGGGGTATGTAATAACCTTTTAAAAAATGGTAAATTAAATAAATTAAAAGAATGACTAAATTACCTCTCTATCAACTGAACTTAGTATTGTTATAGTATTAGTCATTTTGGATGGATTTAGCAATTTTTTTTAAACCTCAGTGGTTCCTATGAGAAAAAAACCTTTTTTGGATGGATCTAGTAAATGTGAACAAACGTCAGGGACGATTTTAGCTATTTACTCTATAGGAAATTAGGGATTTCTATAACGAATTTGGGAATAGTTGGGGATTTGTTTATAAGGTTTTAATTGGGTTAAGGGGAGGAGGGGTGGTTCACTAGTGATACTTTCTATCACTCCCACTATCCAATCAAATCATGCCATGTCAGCACCCAATATTCTATCACTAGTGATAGAAATGTAGGGGGGTGGTATCACTAGTGATGGGATTACAATGTACAAGTATTAATGCACAATGTACAAGATACACATTCATCACCAAAGTTTTTCAACGCGTTATATATATAACGAGTGATACTCTATCACTCGTTATGGAATTGGGCGGGGCGGTGTTCCACGAGTGATACAATAGTATCACGGTATATAACTTGACCACCCCGTGTGGCCTAATTAAAGTGAATTTTGTATACAAGAATTATTAATTATTTATTTACGCAAAAAAGTTATTAAATAATTAATGTGATAGTTTAATGAACACAAGGAATATGTTATTCGATTACAAAACAAACTATGTATGATTATTTAATTAGGAAATCATTTAATTCGTTTTAAGTGGTGAAAAATAAATAATTAATTTAGGCAAATTGGAAAATAATAATCCAATCTTTCTGAAATTTGCCGATAATAATCCCAAGTCAGTTATTAGCCAATAATAATCCGACCTCGTCCAATTTTTTTGTAAAATAGTCCGCCATTAAAATAGCTTAACGGAGTTAAGTTTTTTTCCGAATTACAAACTGATGTTTTAGGGCTTTTGATCAGAACGAGGATACGAGTCGATTGATGTTAAACTTACCTCAAAATACTGCCCCCAACCCACGAAAACGGTGCTTCAATTCGGGTGTTTAACTTTCAATTAACAAAATTCAAGCCATTTCGAACACAATTTCGATGTAAGTTTTACATCAATCGACTCGTATCCTCGTTCCGATCAAAAGCCTAAAACATCGGTTTGTAATTCGAAAAAAAACTTAACTCCGTTAAGCTTATTTTAATGGCGATCTATTTTACAAAAAAAATTAGATGAGTTCGGATTATTATTGGCTAATAACTGAGTTGGGATTATTATCAGCCAAATTCAGAAAGATGGGATTATTATTTTGGAATTTGCCATTAACTTATTAATTATTTTAAAGGCGTGAGAATTTTTTTATTTGAAACAATGAAATAAAAATAACAAATAATCATGATTAGCTACTATTTAATAGGATTTATCTGTATAACTAACTATGTTAGATAAATATTTGCAGAATTTATGTAAAAATTAATTTATTAAAAATACTTTATTACATAAAAATTTCTTTTTATACTAATAAATTAAACATATTCACTATTTATAAACTTGTTCTAAAAAATAGGTTTACAATTAAAGATTCAACCTTTATCCATTTGATCAATTAACTAATGGAATTCCTTAACAATTTAATTTACATATTCTGTTTGATCAATTAACTAATGGAATTCCTTAACAATTTAATTTACATATTCTGAAAAATATTCATAAAAACAGAATATAAATATTAATTTATGACATTATTAGTTAATAAATGAAATTATTTGTAACATATTGTAACGCCCTGCGTTTTGATACTTTCTCATTGTTAGCAAGTCTTGTCGTACTTCCTATCCGTTGACGCTTTTACTCTCGTGTATCTTACCTTCGATTCTTTTGTGACTCGAGACGACTGATCATAATGAAAATGAGACTGTTTTTAATCATAATTGTGTTAAACTATGTGCAGTGCAAGCTGTTACTCTATGTGATGCTTCTTAAATCAGAACGATGTATTTATCCTAGATTCTTGACTCTTTGTTATGACTTGATACTTAATGAACGTGAAACTAACTTAACGCGAACTTGAAACACGGAATTACTTATGTTATTTATGCTATTTGAGCATTTAGATGTAATAATATGAGTAATGGCTACTCATAATAAAACGCAACGCAACACTTAACACCACTCGCAAATGAATCAAAGTTGGAAAATGTAACAAAACACAACCCAACAGTCCGAATGGGCCATCCACCCGGATGGAGCTCATCCACTCGGATGGAGCTCATCCATCCGGACATAACCCATCCGAGCGCATCGACCTATCACCATCACCTATAAATATGGCCTTGTGTCTTTAATTCGACTCTTCACCTCCTCTCATCCGCTCTCATGGTCCGAACGACGATTCAAGGCTTTTGTAAGCATTTTTCTTCAAAATTCTTCAATCTCCATCTCTATTCCACTTATACTCCATCTTCTTTCATCAAAATCACATACACACACACACACTCACACTTCAACTTTTCTCAAAAATCACTGATTCTGGACATCTCGAAGATGGTTTCCACTCGTTTTGCTTAGGCAAACTTTGATGGGGCATCAATCAACCGAGAGTAGTCCAAGATCTAAAGGATTTTCACATTTTTTGCTCAAATTACCCACTTTACAACTTTTTTATGAACTCTTTTTTTGGTTTTATACAATATCGGTGGAATCGTGAACCCGTCAGACTCTCGACACCTCCCGTTGTCGAAAGTCGGCCGTAGGAACGATTTCCATCAAGGAGATGGTCCGATTTGACGGGTCAGACATGAATTTTCATCAAGAACAGCGCTATCGTTCGAAAGGGGCTATGCCCATCCGTCCGAATGGACTGGGCTTGGTGTTTCGTGATTGATTTGGCTCCGTTATCGTATCCGTCTTCTATACTAAAACGTTTTGAACAAACTTCAACAATTTCCGTTCACATCACTCATAGTCCATCCGTCCGAATGGAACTATGTCCATCCGCCCGGATAGACTTATTACGCTTTGAAACTTTTTCCTCTGTTTTAAAACATCAATTACTGAGTCAGATTAATTCGTTCCAACAGAATGACCAACCGACCGAATGGACAAACGCCCATCCGGACGGAGCCCATCCGTCCGGACGAATAGGCTGTTGGACACTTAACTTGCTTTTTACCCATTCGACAATCTATTTTCGACCGTGTCAGCACTTAGAGGACTTATGCTCTGTTCCCGTAAACAGGCTGATCCAGCGCTCCATTCAATCCAACCCAGACTGTGCCTAGTTACTAAGCACGCACTATGAGTATACTGGGTCCTGTTATTTTTATCTTAAATACTTTGGGTACAACATGTACAATATATAAAAACAAGTGACACTTGAAGCTTATTTTAATCACGCTAGATCCACGTTTAATCATGAAAACATGTGATGCTTGTTAGTCTATATGCTATGTGTACGTTGTATCTATATGCTCATTAACTTTGCTAGTCTACCTTGACAATTATAGCGCTATAGGATTAACGCACCGCCCTTGAGTCTTGGGGTAACATTAAGTTTGATACGTTTACCTCCTCCTCGTTGTGACGATGTAGGAAAGGCACTTTGCGTTGGAAACTTGGGATTGACAAATAGGTTACACTAGCTTAGCATGTTAGTAACCAGTATCATGTTATTCATGTTGGATATGAGTATTGTCACTTTCACTCCTATTATGCTATGTATGAAACTTGTATACTCGCCAACATTTTTTGTTGACATTATTTTAATACATGTTGCAGGTTGATAGTCGGAGGAAAACAAGAAAACAAGCTAGGATGAACTTAGAAACTCATCTTAGAATTTAGCAATATATGATGCTGTTCAGATACAATTTTGACTATGTTTGGATCTGTTGACA
This sequence comes from Helianthus tuberosus, assembly GCA_030545235.1. Taxonomy (NCBI): domain Eukaryota; kingdom Viridiplantae; phylum Streptophyta; class Magnoliopsida; order Asterales; family Asteraceae; genus Helianthus; species Helianthus tuberosus. The sequence continues at coordinate 51,336 of JARYGA010007241.1, read as the reverse complement.
GTTTATTATCGAATATGAAATTTTGATCTAAATTATATTGTCACAAATTAGTGTTATAATGCTTTGAGCTATTTGTTCGTTCCGCCCCGATGTTTCCGCCATCGGTTGGGGTGTGACACATATGAAGTTTATAAAATAACTAAAGACTTTTAAATTGTTAAATTTTGTTTATCTACTTTTTTATATAGAATAATGATAACAGTTTACAATTTATAAAATATATATACTATATATATTATATAGAAAATGAGGATCATTGTAGAACACTAATTATTGCAATAACAAAAAAGAATAATTTTAAATCACTAAATTTTGGGTTTCAAGTTTCATATTTTTAAAATTTTATGTTTCTTACATTCATTGTGTATTATATTGATGCGTGGTCGAAAATCGGTGTTCCTTTATGTTTAAGTTTATGTTTTTACATAACTTTTAGTTTCGAATAGCCTACTTTTGATTGGAATTGTGTCTTGTAGGTCTAACGGAGTTTAAGGAGCTATTCGGGAGCTATACGAAGCATAGAGATGGAAAACGGGTCAACTGGGAGCGAGAAATGAACAAAACAGAAACCAAGAGAAGGAGGCATCGTCGCCGATGCCCACCTGGGCCGTCGGCGACGCCACTTTGTTTGTTACGTTGGCTAAATTGATGCGTAGACAGTAGGTTAACACGTCGGAGAAACACCAAGAAAAAGACAAGGCGTCACCGACGACCTCTCCTGGTCTGCTTCACGAATTTTGTTTGTTGGTTGTCTAGGGACGTGATATATTAATGTTTTTCACCATTTTTGAAGGAGTTACATTTTGTTTGAGTTTTGAACATTATCTTGGAGCCAAGAAACCATTAACCTTCATCTTTGATCATTCCGAATCATCCCCAATCATCCGAATTCATCATCGATTCTCATTTCATAACCCTAATCATCATCCCTTCCATCATTTCATCAAACCTTTCACTACCACAAACCCTAACCATCATCTTCATCACTTTCAAAGCTCCAATGTCAACATTCAAGCTCTTATCAATCGTTGATCAAGTTTTGTTCACCATGAGCGGCTAATTCTCGCGGGTTTCACCCCGATGTAGACTTTTGTAAGGTTTAGGGTTTGCTATTTGTTCTTTAGTTGATTTTTGACAAATTGATTTGTATTTTGAATTGATTGATAATTGTCATAGATTTGAACTAGATTTGTGAATTGTCGAATGATTATAAAATTTGACTTTGCAAAATAAGTTTGTGTATTTATGCTTTATCTTTCAAGAGGTTTTACTTGTCTGAGGTAATGAAGTGCAATGCGGTCCGTTATACGCGTTGATAGCAATTGGCACCTAAGCTTCGTGATAGAAATCTGTTAATGACATATTCAATTGAATTAATCTAAAAATGTTTAGTAACCCTAGCCTTTGCAATTGTTGAACCGGTTGTGAACCTTATTCCTTAATTATTGTTGTAAAGTATCAAACCAAGTCTTGTAATCGTTCCAGTTTCTAGTAGTTAATCAATTAAAAACAAACTCATCGGTTTAATCCGACATCCCTTTTCAAACAAACAAATTAATCAATTTCTTAGCAAGCTTCATAAAAGTGAAAACATTCTTAAAAATCAATACCACAAACTCTTCGTGGTTTGACCCCTTACTACCACTAACGCATTGTTAAGGGTAATTAGGGCATATAAATATTATCTTTGACCGGGGCGCGATACTCCGATCAAATTTTGGTGTCGTTGCCGGGGAATTCGTGCACTTTGTGTTTGGATATTGTTGATTTTGTGATTAACTGTTTAATTGCTTGTTTCTTATTATCGTTTCTGCTTTTGTGTTACGCGGGTGTGTTACTTGTGCAGATTACAGGTATTGCATGCATACACACAATTCCGGGAGGACCTCACCATTAGTGTTCGAACAAAAAATCGAGCGTGTCGTAAGAAGGAACTTAGCCAACCAGTTAGAGGCAACTCTTGCTTCTGACCCACTCAACACTAACTCACCATCTACACAATCTGTTGGGTCTAGTTCAATGGATCCCCAAAACTCCAACCAACCCAACAACCAAAACCAACACCAATTCCAATATCGCAGTAACCTTCGCTCAAACCAAAACATCCAAAATGACCAACCGAGCGGCGGTAACAATTCAAGACCACCAACACCACCATTTCAAAACTGTAACACCCTACGTCGCTGAACATTCAACTTTTGGCAATTCTAGCCCCTAAACTATTCGAGACTTAACATTATTAGACTATGTGAAACATTTGAGAGACTTTGTGATACTTGAATCTCTTGATACTTTGAAACTTGACTCTTGATGCTTGATACTTATAAATCTTGATTCTTGGTGAAACTTGATACTAGATACTTGAGACTTGACTCTTGATACTTGATTCTTGACTCTTGATACTATTGAACGAGATTCTTGATACTTATGGAACGAGAAACTTTGAGACTTTGTTAAACGGGAAACTAGAGACTTGACAACTATGTAAACTTGAAACACGGAAACTTTTGTGTGTTAGTTATACAATCTTATCATGTGATGGTATCATACAATATTACGCAACGCAACACTTAATCTGGCTTGCAAATCGAATCGAAATCTAGAAAACTAGCAAACGAGTATTGGCTGTCCGAATGGACATCCGATCGGATGACCATCCGATCAGAAGGCCATCCGACCAAGCACACTTGCACCACCTCATCCTCTCTGCACTATAAGTACCCCTGTTATATCACCTGATTTGACAGCCTCCTCCGACCAAGATGCACTCTCGTTCTAAGGCACTTTTCTTCGATTTTCAAGCGATTCTTGTAAGTTTTCTCCATACATTTTGTACAACTTTCATCTTTACACACTTTCTCACTTGATTCTTCATCAAAATCATACTTTTCACCATGAAATCACTAAGATTTGGGGCTCTTGGGGATGACGTCATCATGGCGGTTGTACACTCGCATGTGTAATGTCATACCGTCAAGATTTGGTCCAGATCTAAGAGATTTCTACGTGTTTTACCATGAATCTTTACAAAATCTAAAAATTTCCAGTTGATTACATGTTTTTCTTCAAATCATCTTAACTTTATACTCATATCGGTGGAATCTGGACCCAAAAAAGGCCTAGGACTTGTTCCTTAGTCTTGAGTCGGCTCGATAACAGATTTCCACCAGAGAAGATGACAGGATTACGGGTCAGGCATGAAACAACGTCAAGAGCAGTTATCCGATCGAACGGGGTGATTCCCATCCGATTAGACAGGCTGAACCTTGGTGAAGTTTCCGTTGCCTTGATACGTTACCACGTCGTCTCTGTTGAACTCAAACTTAGAAACTTTACGAAGGTTGCAAAGGAACAAGATCACAACAGTTGATTGACCACCCGATCGGACGATCATTCGATCGAATGGTCATCCGACCGAACGACCTGTTCCCCGTTTCCTTCAATACTTAAACTATTTTGAATCAGGATTTTTAAACTATTAAGCCTTCACTCGAATAGTCATCCGATCGAACGACCATCCGTCCGGATGACCATCCGACCGAATGGCTTGAATTTGTACTACAACAAAAACTTCAAAAGTTGAAACATTTTTGCAAAACACACTACTGATCGAACGGTTGTCTGATCGAACGGATACCATCTGGTTCGAATGGTCATCCGACCGGATGACCATCCGTCTGGATGACCATCCGATCAGGAAACTTGTCCGACAATTTGCACGATTCGACTCTCATACTATTAAACTTTAATCAGGCTAACACCAGCGCTCCCTTCAATCCAATAGTTGGTATCGATACTTAGCACCCACTGTGAGTATACTCGATCCCTTTTTTAGACACTTTTGGGATGCATCATGTATTCTATAAACTTGACACTTGTTTGGAAACTTACTCTATCTGCGTGAAACAGGATACTTGTGAAACTTGAGACTTATATGCTATGTGACGTTTAATCCTTGTATTTGACATGTCTTAGCAATTATGGTTATATGCATATGCTATAGGTTGTAACGCCCCGCCTGCTATTCTCTTGGGTATTGCTAAGATCAAACCTCCCGTTAGACTTTGGGAAAGGCACTGAACGTTTATAGCTCCCGCTAGACTCTTGGGATTTCTATGTTTAATTGCGTTGGAAATGCGTGTTACATAGGGACTGCGTTAGCTTAGCATGGTGAAACTTGTTATATGTTTCATGGCAGATACGAGTTTTTGGAACGTTTTAAACTATTATGTTACTACGTACTCAAACTTGTATACTCGCCAACATTTTGTTTATAGTATTTTATACATGTTGCAGGTTGATAAGTTGGACGTTGAAGAAACAAGCAAAGATGATGCTTAGAAGCTCACCTAGTTAATTAGTCAAGTTTTGAAAAATACTTGAATTTTGATGTAATCTGTTACTTATTGCGGTGGTTGATTGTGGTTGACTTTTAGACAATGTTTTGAATTTGAAATAACCTATATTGAAACAAATAGTGTTATGAAAATTCTTGAGCAATCTGAACGCTTAGTGCCGCACCCCGATGTTTCCGCCATCGGTTGGGGTGTGACAGATTGGTATCAGAGATATAACTATAGGGAATTAGGAAAAGTAGGAATGCTTTGCCTAGTCTATAGTTCTAGGAATCTTGACTCTTATCTGTTGTTTAAGACTTATGCATTCTACCGTACTTGCTTCCTAGCAACACATTTCCTGTTAAACTTACTTGCCTTTCCGAAGGCTGACACAATATACACTTGAACGCTTTGAAAACACTGCTCAGTAGTGTTTATATTTTGCACGAGATTTATCCTCAAGTCAGGAGTGACATCCAAACCTTGAAGGGAAATTTCCATATTATATTCTAGTAGGTCTTATCTTATGATAAGTACCGATACTATTAGGGTACGATGTTGTCAAGTTAGAGGTGAAACTCGCATCTTGATAACTATTCCTACTCTTTGATTTTCTGTCTCGCCAGAGTCTCAAAATTCCCAATCAATTAGGAACATGAAGTGACCAAAAGTGTGACACCCGGCTTTTCAGGCCGTACCATACAATTGTAACACGTGTTGTGTATAGGTAACAGGACTGTATTTGACTGGTTATGATGTTTATATGTGAAATCTAATGAGTTGGTTAAATTAAACCTTGATAAAAATTATGTTGGCAACGGTAAGATAAACGCTTATCGCGTAACAGTTAAAATGCCAAACGAACGTCGGTGACCACCCGATTAGTGTTAAAATCCTAAAAATAGTCAGTTATGATTAGAATAATAATTTTAATCATATCTGTGAGGAAAAATAAATTAAAACGCTAAGAAACTCTATTTTTCGAGTTTAAGCGCGTACCGCGCGATGCAGCGCGTGTACCGACAAAATACTGTCAACAGAGCTTGTCAAGGAAACTGATAATTATTTTAGTAATAATTTGATGAGTTTATTACTTTAGAATGATAAAAATAAATAAAATGCATAAATCCCTATTTTTGCGATTTTAAGCGCGTACCGCGCAGCACAGCGCGCATACTGCCAAATACCGACAACGTAGCCAGTCCAGGCAAATAAAATATTGTTCAGTAATATTTTGGTGAGTTTATTTTTATATAGTATTACAAATGATTTAAAACGCACTAAAACGGGATTAAAACGCTAGATAGAATACCCGGTATCCAGTAAAATACCAGTTTTTGGCCAATAATTCATATATACATATATATATGCGTGAGTGAGTATGTGTGTAAAGTGATATATGGCAGCCATGCACATGATTTTCTCTCCCTCTCTCCTCCCTTTATTGGCTATTTTGAGAGGTGGTGATGATGATGCTTCACCTAAATACACTACATACTTACACTATCCAAGAAATTCATTTCAAACACATATTTACACCCTCTCTCTCTCCTAAAATCAGCCGAACACCTCCTTTAACACATCAAATTCGAAAATTCTTAGCTTGTTCATGGAGATTCAACCTCATTCCAAGGTGATTTCAAGGCCATTTGAAGGTTTGAAGGTCATTCCAAGGAGTTTCAAGCAAGAACCGAGCTTCATATCATCTTTTTAATAAAAAACCCACTTGAATCTTGAGGGTATAAAACTATTCTTTTTAAAAAACGTTCTTGATTCTTAGTGTTGAAAATAATAGTGAAAGGTTTCTCTTGAATCTTAAAATATTTCACAAACTTGAATTCTTAAACAAATGGGTTTTCAAAGAAAATAAAATGGATGAACTAGTATGTGTATGTGTGGCCGTATGTGTATATATATATGTATGGAGTTTGAGTTTTAATTTTCTTGATGTTCTTGATTGATAAAAATAAAAAAGATGAATGCATGCATGTTTAAAAGGTGTCATATGAAAGCTTTTTGATTTGAAATGAGTTTATATAAAAAATGATGATTTGAACATGATTTGATAAACATGATATTTGATCAGATTATAAACATTAAAATATGATTATTTTGAAGTATTTAATGATATTAAACTTTGTCATAAGGCCTACTAGCTTTGCATGTTATACATGGGGCATAGAAACTTGTAAAATAGGTGAAATAATGTGATTTTTGTATGATTTAGTAAAAATCAATTTTGAGCAGATTATAAACACTAAAATAAAGTTATTTTAAAGTGTTTAGTGACATATAACTTTGTCATAACGTTTGCTAGCTTTGCATGTTGTACTTGGTGCATTAAAGGTTGTAAAATACGTGAAATCGCATGATTTATGTGACTTAAATAAAAACTGCACTAATCTGATTATAACCACTATTTAAATCATTAAATAACATGTATTATGTTAAAATATCAAATCGTTTCGAGTTGGGATGATTATAGTAATGTTTAACGCAAAACTATGCGTTAAAACGGTCAAAAATCGGCTTTTCGAGTGATTTTTATATAACTTATTTAAATCAGTAGGTAAGCTGATATTTTTAAGTTAAAAATAATTATTTTAACTAATTTTAAGTTTACTTGGTGTTTGGTTAGTCATACGTGACTTCCGATGCCCGAAACTGTTACCGAATCGCTAAAATACACATTTTTCAATGTACACTAGTATAGGTAAAATTTTGGGTGAACCTTATGTGTTATAATGTGTTATGTGATTTAAACATGAAAGTGTGAAAATATGACAAGTTTTTAACATGATATTAAAAATCTAGCTTACACATGTATGCTTGTACGTTTTGTGCGGTAGAAACGGTAAAAATCGCGTTAAATGTGTAACTTGTTTGTCGAGCATGAAATTTGATACATATTAGATATTTTATGTATACCTGCTATAAAAATGACAAAATCGATGAGTTAACAAGATTTCGCGTCTTTCGGTGTTAAATTATGTGAACGTTTATGTATATATATTACGACACGCAAATCGTAGATATATTACGTATAAACCGGACAGTTAACGGATTTACACAATACTGATCACCAATAAAATCGTTCAAGTCTCAAAATCATATATATATATATATATATATATATATATATATATATATATATTAACGTGCCAACATAATAAAAAATGATAACTTTTCGAGAAAATCTCAAAGTTATGTGATAATTCTAAGAAACGGAGAAACTTAGGAGTTTTGTGTTATGAATATTGATTTAAAATCGTTCCTTTATATATAATAGGACGTGTAGAAATCAATCTCTGGGATTGCGCTATTTAAAATACGCACCCAAAGGTGAGTGTCACTAAACCCTTTTTTTTACTGCTTTTGTATATATTTTGGGGGTAGAACACGCCAATAAAAGGGTTTAATAATGCTTTTAAAATAAAATATACCTTTTAATATAAAATATATATTTTCGATGAAAATATATGAAATTTGATAAGTCATACGTTTCGAAGTAAAAACGTTTTTGGTGAATAAATGTTGGACATTGGGATGATACGGTATTTCCTAGGCGAAACATGACCGTATAGTTGGGACAGATGCCGGCCTGGGTCTCGAATGATGGAGATTTAGGGGATTCGTACAACATCGTGTATTAAATTTTCATATTAGTAGGATATATATTGTACGTGAGGAAGACATCATATTGTCTTTCAAGAGGACCCTGCGCCCATGATGTCGTTTAATCATTTAAGTATTGCACGCGAGGAATTGTTGGTAGATCTATCGGGTTGACAACCCCGTTGTGACCGGTCGCTCCGTGTCAAGTCAAACGACGCATTGATATTCTGTTTATTGTCTAGCTTTGATTATCCCTGCATGGTTAATATATAGTTCATATTGTCTAGCTAACATACGAGTCTGAAAATTGACACAATAATTTAATATACAAAACCTGGGCAATATTACTGTTGTCGGATTGATGAACCGACGGAAGGCCCATGGATTTTATTAAGGAAGTAAAATGGACTTTCTAAAATATTATGGATGTTTTCAAATAAACACCAAATCAGAAAGTTTTCCTTTGAAATGAATTGTTTGTATGTGAATATGTGAACTCACCTTCCTTTGTGTTGACACTTGATTTTTAACGTGTTCTACAGGTACTTAAGTTCGGCTTCGGGAATTACGGCGTATCTTGTGATTGTTGATGCATGTTTTGTCACTTAAATATGTTGGACTAACTTTAAAACTTTCTGGGACAAATGTAATAAGATCCGTAAGGATCAAAGACAATTTAACTATATTGTGGTTGTGTCATGTTTTGGAACGTTAAGTTTAAAATCTATATTTTAAAATAAGTAATATCGTCCAACACTATAATGCATCAAACATCAAGATAGAAATGGGCACCAGCTTCCGTCACCACTACATTTTATATTCCGCTGCGACGTTTTTGGGGTGTGACAAAAAGGATAAATATCATAGGCCTAACATCGATGACATGTTTGTCTAAGTAAGTCAAGGCACGTTACCTCAATTCGAGAGGGATTCGATCCACTTTGGTCAGTCAAGTTCCTCTACTCGGAACAATCCTATGTTTTATGAGCCTATCCTTTTGTGTTATCTCGATTTTATATGTGGTTTTATACTTGATTCTTTGTTCGTTTTGAGACTTTTACATGAATCGCACGTATCTCCGCAATCTAAAACATTAATAACCATAATCTCTCAGGATCAAACTAAATTCATGATGCTTTACTTGTTATGGTAAACTACGTGGGAATCTTGGTTAAACTATGGGAAACATGATTGAACGTGAGACTATGTGAAACTACTTGATTAATCTATGTGTGGAATGTGCTGTTGTGAATAGAAAAAAACTATACGTAACATGGCACCGAATGACGAGACAGAAGTAACATGGACGAAACATGGTGGATACGCCGCTGGTACTTCCTATATATAAGTGTTTCCAACATGTTACCAACTTTCGTACTATGTGCCATGCAAAATTTGGTGTTTTGCAGACCTGGGGTGAGAATGTTGAACGTTGAGCTATGTAAAACTATTTGTTAGATCTATGTGTATGTAACCAGTTGAAGTGCGTGAAAATGATGGAGCGTATTGTTGTGGTTGGCAAAACACAACACGTAACATGACACCGAATGACAAGACAGATGTGACATGCCCGAAACATGGTGGATACGCCGCTGGTACTTCCTATATATAAGTGTTTCTAACATGTTACCGAACTTTCGTACCACGTGCCATGCGAAAGTCGTGGGTTTGCGGACTTGTGGTGAGAATGTTGAATCCTTGTGAAACTTGTTGAACGTTTTGTGATGTGTGAAACTTGAGTCATTATGCGATCGTGTGTGAAACTATAAGACTTTATGATCTAGACTTATACGATCCTTTTCTTGGATCTTTAGATGTCTTCCCGTAATCTATCCGAGTCTCTCAAGAAAGCCAGAGCCAACTCTCAGAAGAAAATGATGTATTTCATGGCCGATCAGATTGCTCGCATCGTGCCAAATATCATCACTAAGATCCAGGGTTCAAACACTCCTCCCTCCTCTGCTGACTCTAAGACAAAGAAGCTAAAACCTATGAAATTCAGCTACAAACACTTTGTCTCTTGCAACCCTAAGCCTTTCACGGGCAGTGATGGGGTGACTGTTATGCTGGAGTGGTTCGACGGTATCGAGGTTACCTTCATTAACAACGAGTGCCCAGAACACTTAAAGACTAGGAATGCAACCGACATGTTTCAAGGTAGAGCCCAGGAGTGGTGGTCGAATGAGAGAAACATCCGCTCGAACGAAGAAGCTTATACTCTTCCATGGCCTGAGGTGCGAGAATTGATGAGGCTCGAATTCTGCCCTCCTCATGAATAGCTAAAGCTTGAGGACGAGTTTTGGCATCTCAAGCAGGTTGGAGATGACAACTTGGCTTACACTACCCGTTTTAAGAAACTTAGCATAATCATGCCTCACTTGGTTTCTACTCCGAAGCGCACGATAACCAAGTACATTAATGGGTTACCTCCTGCCATGCGTGACTCAACTGAAGCAGCTCAGCTTGATACTATTGAGGAAGTTTACCGTCTTGCCGCAAGTTTGAACAACAACTGCGTCCGTGACAAACAATTCGCTACTCCTGCTCCCTCCAAATCAGCGAACCAAGTTATCCAGTAGCTTAGTGGAAGCAGAAACAGGAAACGAAAGTCTCAGGGTTCTGGCTGCAATGCCATTATCCCTGATGTTAATGCAAACCCTGCAGGCAATACTATTGTGCCTGCTGCTGCTGCTGCAAATCCTCCGACCCCAGAAAACAAGAAGTCGTACACTAGGGTTCATCCCAAGTGTGCCACTTGCAACTTTCATCATCCGGCTACTTCTGCTTGCCGTCTGTGTACCAACTACAATCGCTATGGTCACAGCACTCCCTACTGCCATCAAGCTAACCAAGCCTAGCAAGCACCACCAGCTCAGGCAGCACTACCAGCTCTCCCAGCTCCCACGCAGAATCCCAGACCAGTCAATCATGTTCGTGCATGCTACAAGTGTGGAGACACTACTCATCTCCCTAACCAGTGTCACCGGCTAAACCAGGAGCAACAGCCAGCCGCTCAAGGACGAGCGTTCAACATCAATGCAAACCAGGCTCGTAACGACAATGACGTCGTTAATGGTACGTTTCTCGTCAATAATCTTTACGCTTCAATACTATTTGATACTGGTGCCGACAGAAGCTTTGTGTCCGTAGAATTTGAATCTTTGTTAAACTGTGCCCGCTCTAAGCTACCTAAGTCGTTTTCGGTTGAGATTGCCGATGGTAAGTCCATTATAGTTGATTCTATCCTCAGTGGTTGTTCCTTGACCCTTAATGACCACGTCTTTACTATTGATCTCATACCCATGCAATTGGGAAGTTTTGATGTCATAATCGGCATGGATTGGTTGCGTAAGAATCATGCCGAGATCGCTTGCCACGAGAAGTATGTTCGTTTACCTCTTCCATCCGGTGATACTTTGCACGTTTATAGAGACCGACCTTCTAGAGGACTGAAGCTGATGTCATGCACTCAAGCGAACAAGTGTTTACGTAAACAAAACTTTGCCTTCTTGGCCCACGTGGTGGAACAAAAGGGCAAGGGAAAGAACATAAGCGATGTTCCAGTAGTGTGTGATTTCCCTGACGTCTTTCCCGAAGATCTCCCTGGTCTTCCTCCTCTTCGATCTGTTGATTTTCGTATTGATCTCATACCTGGTTCGACTCCTGTCGCCAAGGCTCCTTACCGACTTACACCTTCCGAGATGCAAGAACTATCCAGTCAACTGTAGGAACTACTCGACAAAGGCTTTGTATGTCCAAGTACCTCTTCGTGGGGTGATCCTGTACTATTCGTCAAGAAGAAAGATGGTTCGTTTTGTATGTGTGTCGATTACCGTGAACTTAATAAACTCACCATTAAGAATCGCTATCCTCTCCCTCGTATAGATGATCTGTTTGACCAACTACAAGGCGCGTCCTGTTTCTCAAAAATCGACCTTCGATCTGGTTATCATCAGCTCCGTGCTCTCAAAGATGATATCCCCAAAACTGCATTGCGCCCTCGTTATGGACACTACGAGTTTGTGGTCATGCCTTTTGGCTTGACCAACGCACATGCGGTGTTCATGGATCTTATGAATCGTGTTTGTAAACCTTACCTGGATAGTTTTGTGATAGTCTTTATTGATGATATTCTTATTTATTTGAAAACTAGAGCTGATCATGAACGCCACCTAGGTCTTATGTTAGAACTTTTACATGGTGAACGCTTATACGCTAAAATCTCTAAGTGTGAGTTTGGATTAATGAAGTACAATTTCTCGGGCACGTTGTTAGTAAACGAGGTATTCATGTTGACCCTTCTAAAATCGAAGCTGTAAAGAATAGGAGTACGCCTAAATTTGTATCTGAGATTCGTTCCTTCTTATGATTGGCGGGTTATTACCGTCGATTCGTCTCGGACTTTTCAAAGATCACTGTTCCTCTAACTTCGTTGACTCAGAAAGAGAAACCTTTTGCTTGGGGTCCCGAGCAAGAGGAATCTTTTCAGACCCTAAAGAATCTTCTTTGTAACGCTCCGGTTCTAGCCCTCCCTGAAGGGAATGACAATTTTGTGGTATATTGTGATGCCTCGAACCGTGGCTTGGGTTGTGTGCTTATGCAGCGGGACAAGTTTATTGCTTATGCCTCCCGCCAACTCAAAATACATGAGAAAAACTATATTACTCATGATCTGGAGCTTGGTGCAGTTGTGTTTGCGTTAAAGATTTGGTGACACTACCTATATGGGACTAAGTGTGTGGTTTTCACTGACCATAAGAGCCTACAACATATCTTTAACCAAAAGGAACTGAACATGCGTCAGAGACGTTGGGTGGAACTGCTTAAAGACTACGACTGCGAGATTCGCTATCATCCTGGCAAAGCGAATGGCGTGGCCGATGCTCTTAGTCGTAAGACTCATGTTAATATTATCCGTTGTTTTCACATTTGAGTGACCTTCATGCTTGTATCCGTGAAGCTTAGTATTCGTCAGCTAATGAAGGTAGTCTAATCGTTGAAGTACGAGGTGCTTCTATAGACCAACTTGAAACTAAGTCTGATGGACTTCAATACTATCACAATCGCATCTGGGTGCCAGAACGCGATAATCTACGTGAGCTCATTAAGAATGAGGCTCACAAATCTCGTTACTCTATTCATCCTGGTGCTGATAAGATGTACCATTACTTGCGTATGAGTTATTGGTGGCCTGGTATTAAGAAGAAAATTGCTGCATACATCTCAAAATGCCTTACTTGCACGAAGTTAAGGCTGAACATCAACGTCCTTCAGTTCTACTTGAACAACCCGAAATCCCTGTGTGGAAATGGGATAGCATCGCTATGGACTTTATAACTAAACTACCCCGTACACCTGCTGGTCATGATAGTATATGGGTAACATTGACCGTTTGACTAAATCAGCCCACTTTCTTCCTATTCGTTTGGATTTCAAGGTGGAGAAACTTGCTTGAATCTATACCGATGAGATTATATGCCACCATGGCATACCTCTTGACATAATCTCCGACCGTGATGGTCGCTTTACTTCCCATCTTTGGCAAACATTTTAGTCCGCTATGGGTTCTCACTTGAATCTTAGTACGGCCTTTCATCCTCAAACGAATGGACAGACTGAACGTACTATCCAAACCCTAGAGGATATGCTCTTTTCTTGTGTCATCAAATTTGGTGGTAACTGGGATGTACATTTACCATTGACTGAGTTCTCGTACAACAACTATCATTCCAGTATTTAGATGGCTCCTTTCGAAACTTTATATGGTCACAAGTGCCGATCTCCTCTCAGCTGGCATGAGATTGGTGACAAGCAACTTACTAGCCCTGAAAGCATTCAAGAAACGACATATAAGATTCTTCAGATCCGTGATAACTTGGTCAAGGCCAGGAGCAGACAAAAGAGCTATGCTGATAAAAGGCGTAAGCCTCTGGAATTTGATGTTGGAGATCGAGTGCTGCTCAAGGTATCTCCCTGGAAGGGGGTAGTTCGTTTTGGTAAGAAAGGAAAGCTTGCTCCTTGCTATGTGGGTCCTTTCACGATACTCGAAAGGATTGGCAAGGTGGCGTACCGACTTGACCTGCCACAGGAACTTAACAATGTACATCCGGTGTTCCACGTATCTAATCTTCGGAAATGATTAGCCGACGAGGAACTTCAGGTTCCCATCGAAGACTTGCAAGTAAACAAAACTTTACACATTATGGAGAAACCGGTCGAAATCATGGACCGAGGAACGAAGCGGCTAAGGTGCAGCAAAATTTCCATAGTCAAGGTTCGATGGGAGGGAAAGCGTGGCGCCGAATTCACTTGGGAACTCGAGAGTGAGATGATGACCAAGTATCCACAGCTATTGAGCAGTCTTCCTCTTAGATTTGGGGGGACGAAATCTCCTAAAGGAGGGGAGACTGTAACGCCCTGCGTCCCTGAACTTTCAACTTTTGGCAATTCTAGTCCATATACTATTCGAGACTTAACATTATTAGACGATGTGAAACATTTGAGAGACTTTGTGATACTTGAATCTCTTGATAATTTGAAACTTGACTCTTTATGCTTGATACTTACGAATGTTGATTCTTCGTGAAACTTAATACTAGATACTTGAGACTTAACTCTTGATACTTGATTCTTGACTCTTGATACTATTGAACGAGACTCTTGATACTTATGGAACGAGAAACTTTGAGACTTTGTTAAACGGGAAACTAGAGACTTGACAACTATGTAAAGTTGAAACACGGAAACATTTGTGTGTTAGTTATACAATCTTATCATGTGATGGTATCGTACAATAATACGCACCACAACAATTAATCTGGCTCGCTAATCGAATCGAAATCAGAAAACTAGCAAATGAGTATTGGCTGTCCGAATGGACATCCGATCGGATGACCATCCAATCGGAAGGCCATCCGACCGGAAGGCTATCCGACCGGAAGGCCATCCGATCGGAAGGCCATTCGACCGAGACGCCATCCGACCCAGCACACTTGCACCGCCTCATCCTCTCTGCACTATAAATACCCCTGTCACATCACCTGATGTGACAGCCTCCTCCGACCCAGACGCACACTCTCGTTCTAAGGCACTTTTCTTCGATTATCAAGAGATTCTTGTAAGTTTTCTCTATAAATCTTGTACAACTTTCATCTTTACACACTTTCTCACTTGATTCTTCATCAAAATCATACTTTTCATCGTGAAATCACTAAGTTTTGGGGCTCTTGAGGATGACGTCATCATGGCGGTTGTACAATCGCATGTGTGATGTCATACCATCAAGATTTAGTTCAGATCTAAGAGATTTCTACGTGTTTTACCATGAATCTTTACAAAATCTAAACATTTCCTGTTGATTACATGTTTTTCTTCAAATCTTTTTAACTTTATACTCACTTCGGTGGAATCTGGACCCAAAACAGGCCTAGGACTTGTTCCTTAGTCTAGAGTCAGCTCGATAACGGATTTCCACCGGAGAAGATGACCGGATTACGGGTCAGGCATGAAACTCCGTCAAGAGCAGTCATCCGATCGAACGGGGTGATTCCCATCCGATCAGACAGGCTGAACCTTGGTGAAGTTTTCATTGCCTTGATACGTTACCACGTTATCTCCGTTAAACTCAAACTTAGAAACTATACGAAGGTTGCAAAGGAACTAGATCACAACACTCGAATGACCACCCGATCGGACGATCATCCGGTCGAACGGTCATCCGACAGAACGACCTGGTCCCGGTAGCCTTCAATACATGAACTATTTTGTATCAGGATTTTTAAACTATTAAGCCTTCACTCGAATAGTCATCCGATTGAACGGACATCCGTCCGGATGACCATCCGACCGAATGGCTTGAATTTATACTACAACGAAAACTTCAAAAGTTGAAACATTTTTGCAAAACACACTACTGATCGAACGGTTGTTCGATCGAACGAATACCATATGGTTCGAATGGTCATCCGACCGGATGACCATCCAGCCGGATGACCATCCGATCAGGAAAGTTGTCCGACACTTTGCACGATTCGACTCTCATACTATTAAACTGTAATCAGGTTAACTCTAGCGCTCCCTTCAATTCATTAGTCAGTGTTGTCACACCCCAACAGATGACGGAAACAACGGGGCATGGCACAAAGCGAAACAGATTGTCCTGGAGAATCCATAACAACTATTTGTTATAATATATAAAAGGTTCATGTCCCATACCACAAACATATAAAATAAAAACAGTTATTACAGATGATGTTCTCATAGACAAAAATCCATTCCGAAAACTCAGATTTATTTAGGTTTGTTTCTAAGACTCCACCCTAGCATGATTCCCACATAGCAGCAAAACACTAGCATCCTAAACACCTGTCACATACGTTAAAATAGCGGTCAATACACATAGTCTAAAGGTGAGCATACATGTTTAATAGTAATAGTAGAGTTCGAAAGCGTTTACGCATAACCAGCATGTATCATGTATATGCATAAACTAGACTGCGAGTTGTGTAATGCGCAACGCATGTCACCACTGTGACACATGAAGAGGTAACCTTAACAACCCCTATCCATGACAGGTGCTGAGTCCAAACAAATAGTACTATCGTTGCTAAGGCGTCAGGCAACAATAACCGTGTTAACATAACATACAAGCATTCATCAAGTAACACGTATCATGCAATAACGGTTAGCGTATAATTAGTGTTTGCGTTGTGTGCTTGATGTGATTTAGAATAAGTAACGTATGTAACACCCAAAAGTGCATAAAGCAAAAAGGGATCGAGTATACTCACAACGGTGGAAATGGATTGAAGGGAGCGCTAGAGTGATTAGCCTGAACAATTAACGACAGCGTAAGCGAAGAGTGGTGCGTAAATCAGTGAAAAGTGAACCAAGTGTCGAACGGTAATCCGATCAGATGGCAATCTGATCGGATGGTCATTCGATCGGATGTCAACCCATTCGGATGGTCATCCGATTGGATGGCCATTCGGCCGGATTGACATTCTTTTGGTAAGGATGTGTTTGTGTATGATGGCTTTGAAGTTTTCGTTGTAGCATTTTGAAAACAGAGAAGTATCTCTACCCTTTAGGTCGATCGATCGAACGGTCGTTCGATCGGATGGTGATCCGACTGGCGAGGCTTCTCAGTTGAGAACAAGTTCACAGCAGGACGGTCACTCGATCGGATAGCAATCCGATCGGATGGCAATCCGTTAGAACTGATGTTCCTTGAAAACTGAAAATGGTTAAGTATTGGGGCTCAAGTGCAATTCGATCGGATCGCAGTTCAATCGGATAGCAATCCGATCGGACGACAATTCATCCCAACGAACTTGATCGTCTTGAACTTGATTATTTGCTAAGTTTGAAAAGTTTTACGGTTTGCTCGAGACGGTATGACAACGTGTTAAACAACGGAAAGCTCCATCAGACCCAGACTATCCGATCGAGCGGGAATCACCCCAGTTCGATCGGTTAACTGTTCGTGACGGGTGGTTTCATGTTCAACCAGAAACCAGTTATCTCATTGATAGGATTCGGAATTCGAACCGGCACATCACTAGAGAAGAGTAGAAGGCATGAATGAGCTCTGATTCTATTGGTTTTAAGTGCATCGAGTGTAAAAGAGTTGAAAGAAGGTTAGAAACCATCTTTAAATCCCTTTTAACTTTGAAAATGTTTAGATCTATGTGAAATAGTTATGAAATCATGTGGAAATCCTTCAGATCTGAGTTGTTCTTGGCGGAATGAAGTCAAATCTTGAAGTTAATAAGAACTTCATGATGACGTCATCCTAAAACACCTCAAATCCGTTGATTTCACGGTTAAAAGTTAAGATTCAAAGGTGAAAATGATGAAGTAGTGCATGTAGAACATAGAAGTACAAGATTTGAGTTGAAAACTTACAAGAATCGTGAGAAATTGAGAGAAAATAGGGCTTGAGCGAGCTGGTCGAGTGAGAGAGCTGTCACATCACTTGTGATGTGACAGGAGGGGTATTTTTAGGTTGCCAAAAATAGAAAGAAGGGGCAAGGGTCAGATGGCGCACCGATCGGATGGCAATCCGATCGGATGGCCGTTCGATCGGTTGGCATTCGATCCAAGTGTCCGACGAGTCGAGTTTTGGCGTTTTGTTTGGCGTGTTGAGCGTTGCGATGTGTTTTGAGTGAGCGATGCGATAGTATTACCCATTAGTTACAAAAATAACCTAACTACTATATCTAACATACAATCACTATAAATAGCTTCCGTTTAGCGTTTGTGATTAGATTACGATGCGATAGAATTGCGATTGTGATTAATCCTTGATTATTAATAGATACTCCACATAATACAACTAAAACAAATAAAGGATTAATCTCAATCGTAATCGCAATTCTATTAATAATTCATGTCCAATATTATATTGACACGTGTCACGAACTTTAAACGTGTAAAGAATTAAGTTAGAGGGACTAAAGTTGACAAACAAGGAATCTATGTGTATAAAAGGATTCAAAGTGTCAACAATGGATGAATATACTCTAAAATAGCCCTACATGATGTTTATACCTTCAAATGATTAAATCATGGATCATACGAAGCTAAATATGAAAGAAAGTGAGAGATTACAAACTACAGGGGTTAAATGTGTCAACATGTTTAACGTATACCTCTGAGTGACCTTTTAGCAAACCCGAAGCTTTGTAACGATTAATTATGCTCACTAGAATGTGTGATAAAAATTTCACAAAGTTTCGTTATCGTATGAGAAAGTTATGACAATATTCGTATACGAGGGGTTAAAAGCGTCAACGTTGGAATTTATGGCTTTTCGGGTAGTCACAAAGTTAATCAAGGACTTGCCAATGTTTAAACATGTCATGGAGCCCTTAGAAATAAGGTTAGAGGGCCAAAAGTGCAAGAAAAACACTTAAAACCATGTTAGGAAGGACTAGGGGCTGAATTGCAAATAAATGAAACTTGTTTGGCTGGTTCTGGAGGGCCAGGCGGCCCGCGTAAGATTGCCTTATGGGCTTACGCGGCCCGCGTGAGAGTGCCAGCGACAAAATTCACCTGGCAGCTACCAGTTCAGGTCTTTAACCGACTTTAAAGGCTTGTTTTCTTATACCAGGGGCTCCCCAATGGTATTTCATGCATAAAGGGCACTTGTCTTGATCTCATAACATTAGTAGAGTTGCTTGGCATGATCTTGTTGATTTAAAACTCATATATATAGAGCCCCTTAGTTGCAACTCTTGTACCATTCATTTGCAAACTCTCATAAGCTAACTTCTGGAGCTCCTCTGATCAGAAACAAGTTTTCTTAGGCTTCCAAGTCGTGCTTAGGACCTTTGTAAGTGTCCTTAACCCTTCCTAATTCAGTTTAGCTTAGTTAAATAGCTAAAAGTCAAACCGTCATAATTAAGGTTTGAATTCGAGATTAATTAAAATTTGTTCAGTCAAATCTCGAATTAAAATTACCTATAAGTAGGTAATTATGTGGGTAATAAACCCTTAAAAGGGTACTCTATGATTCCCACTCTAACTAGGTCAATTGTCGGGTCAAAGCTAACTTTAAAAAGTCAACATAATACTTATTTTCAAATTAATACATAGTTAGCAATGTAGGATCCATGTAACCTATTTTATCATTAATATGACTTGGTAATTAATGTAAGAACATGTCTAAACATGTTCACCCCGACAATTTTCAGTTTAGACTCGGTTCGGAACCGAAAGGCGCATAAATTGACTTTTGCATTGACTTTCGATTCTGACCCATTATAGCATGTTTTAGAAATGCCTTAGAGCCCTATTAGGACCAGGTTTCATGTTAGTATAACCCTCTGTGATTATACACCTTGGTTCAATAGTTATCCGATTCGCATGCATGTTTCCGTTAAATGCTTATATGTTGACCATTATGCCCAAATGACCTTAAAATATGATTTTTGAAAATGTAAAAGAGTAGACACCTTAGTTACTGATTTATAAACTTGTACCTAAAATTTGACATCAGTTTGAGGTCTAGATTAAGAGTTATGCTCATTAGCGTAATTAGAAAGCTTTTTAGTAATTAAATGACATAATTAGCATATAGCCTATCTAAACCCGATTTTTAATACCAAACTTTTACCGAATGATGTAATATAATATTTGGGGATTTTTGAATATTTTTAATTTATTTTAGGCTGAGCATAACATAGGGTTGTAGTTTTAATTCGGTTAATGCCGATTTTGCCCTTTTGAGCTATAAAATGAGTTTTACAAATCTTTTTTACCCCAAACCTTTTGCTACTGATTTTATATGATAAATAAATTATTTTAAACCTTCTGGAGTAATAAAAATATTAGCTTTCTATTTAGAACCCGGAAATTGCTTCAAATCGCCTTTTTAAGCGTTTTTAACGCATAGTATGTATTAAAAATATTTTAAACATATAAGGTTTGATACCTACTGATATTTTAAGTATATTTTTATACTTTGACAGTAAGCTAAAGTTTTAAACTCAGAATTTCAGTTTTGACCTTTTTAGCCTATGTGAAATTACCAAAATACCCCTAAGGTGCATAGTTTGGTGTTAAATGATAAATTTCACATATATCTAGTACCCTACTGTTATAACTTATTAAATTAAGTATTTTTACTGATTATATCAGACCTGTAACTCAGATTATTATTTAAACTCTTTTATAACCATTTAAATGACCAAAATGCCCTTACAAGGCATAATTTGAGTTTAAATTCATTTGTGGCATAATAGAAGATATCTTACTGATGTCACAACATATTTAAGGCATGTTAACTTAGGAAACCTGTATATGGCTCTTATGGTTACCCGTTACGCATCCTTCGTGTTCGGTTCGGTTTATGTAACTAGTTTGCATAAATTGACCGAAACGGGTCAAACATTATCATTTTTGTCTCAAAATCCAGAATGTGTTTAGTTACCCATATTATACAAGTCTTCAAACTTGTCGGGTCTAAATCACATTCCATTCCGGTCTTCGCTAATACATGCGTTTGAACCGTATCTTCCTTTAAAACTAACCGGTCTAAGCTTAAGCTTAATTAAAGACCCGTTAGAAATCTAATAGGTTATTATAAACCTTTGTTCCAGAATAGGAGACCCAGTAAAAGCTACACGCACTTGCTATTTGTGATTTATACTTGCAAAGGTAAATACTTTTAACTTATTTTCCCTATACGGGCTTGGGGTATGGTATATAAAATACCGCTTGGTCGGGCAATGAATCTTTAATCGAATAGAGGTTAAACCATTGATATGCTCCGTTTGGAAATGTTTTGTTTGCTTAAAGCCTTTGGTGGGTTAATGACCATGTCCCGGATATCCTTGGCATCATTTTACGAAATGGCCACGACCTAAGCACGGGGTGTAGGCGTACACCCGTCAGTGCCTAAATAAATAATGTGGTGTGTCTATTAATCTTTAACCCGGCACAAACCGGGCTACTGAACGCATAAGAAATATGTAATTCTTTTACAAGATTATATTTAAATAATTATCCCAAGTTATAAAAAGTTTTGTGCCACGTGCATTCAAATCAATTTTATTAAACTTTTCAAAATGAGTTAGTTAAATTGTATTTACCAGTGTAAACTGACGTATTTTCCCAAAAAGGTTAAGTGCAGGTACTACTCGAACTAGGCTGGCTTTCTCCTAGCATCCACAATAAGTCTCGCAAGCTTGGATGTCATAAAACTGTTGAACAATGTCTCCTTTTTATTTTGATCCGCCTGTGGATCTATTTAAACTATATCGTGATACTTAATATTACAATTTATTAAAGTTGAAATGAATCTATCTTTGTGTTGGGTCGAGTTTGTGACCCTAAACAGTCAGTAAAGGCAATTCATCTTCGTTTACAGAGGCGGAATCAAAGTAAACAAAGTCACAACAGCTTGTTTCGTTTTCAATTCTTTTCTATTACTGATTTCCGAGTCTTTACAATGATTTATGAAGAAAATCCGGCAGCACCTCGACTCACACACACTAACTGGTTCGCTTCAAATGACGACACACACCTCCTATTTATAGTTGAAGCTAGTTCGCTTGAGATGCACACCATATCTGTTCAAGCGAACTGGTATGATGTTGGTTTCGCTTGAACCACATTTTGTTCCTTTCAAGCGAACTACCTCACTAATACAAATACAAACCCTAATTTCTATCCTATTGTGTATTCGTTCATCCTATCTAGACATAAGACTTGATTAAGACGTAGTCAACAGACATTCAGTGCACCAACAGACTCCCCCTTGGATGTTGACGAAGTCTTCAGCGTCAAGTCTTTAGTCTTAGTCTTTTTCAAAATTAATTTATCATTGTAAAATCTCTCTTCAATCCTTATCATCAAACTTTAATCTTCAATCTCCCCTTTGAGTATTGATCCAGAATCTTGACTCCCCCTTTCGCAAACTCCCCCTCTCGTTAAGCTAGGGCTTAAATTCTGGTTCAATCTTTAACATTTTGTTTTCATGGAGATTCCTATTACCTGCACAATCTCTTCCTAACTATAAGATATATGACAAAAACAGTTTCAATCTAAACTTACCATTCAACCTTCAATGATAAGAAATCCACTTAAGTATTCAGGTCAAAATTAATGACCCTGATTACTCAATTATTCTACCAAGTCCAATTTACTGACCTTGGTTGATCAGAGATAAATCACACTGACATTCAGTTCAATTTGTTTTTCTGAAAATTTACAAGTTTCAAATTAATGAACTTGCTTTGATATTTCAAATTCTCAAACTTATCATGTTTAGCTCCAAACTCATCTTCCAGCCCAGAAACTTCCTGCATCTGCTTCAATTCGAATCTGAAGATCAACTCTCCACTTTGGTTTGTCAAAAATAAAGCAGAAATGTAAAATCTTTTTGTATTTTTTAATATAGTTTCTAAACTAGAAATGAAATACAGAACTAAAATGCAATGAAAGTAAACTATTTACAAACATATTTTTGGTTAAGCGTGTTAGGGAATCATATCAGCTATTCGACAAGTCACAAGTACCGTTAAGCTTTAATTTCATACTCATAATTAAACAATTCGCTTAGATTGTCGATATACTGATCCACTTAAATTTTCACACACATTTCAATCTGTCCAGGATACAGATTAAGTGTTTTGGAGACTTAAACTTATATGTGTGTTCCACCTCTTGAATATACTCCCGTATCCAGATCCCAATATTCAGTCTTACAGGTGAGTATACCACAGATGATATCTGTAAGGGGTTAAATGCGAGGGCCGTGAGAGCTCAGGTCGATACTTCCGTATACGCAGAGAGATGACGGCTTCGTCTTTCCGGTGTGTCCCCTTTAGAGGATCTTTTGTTTCAACAGCAATGACTATCAATTTTATTGTTTCATCAAATTGCTGAGGGCTGTGCTATGTTTCAAGCAATGTAGAAAGTATTATTCGGGGACTAGGTCAGAACTTCCATTCAGCAGAAGTCCCGGAATAATACCCCAGATATCACTGAGTATAAAGACCTAGTATATCAGAAAAAGGAATCTTTCAAACAAGATTTCAGGGGTTACCTATATATCCAAGTAGTGTTCCCCACGAAATAAGCAAGTAAGATTTAGGTTTATATCCCGAACAAACCTACTAAATGTGTAAAAACCTATCGGCACATCATCAGCGAGACTGTTTAACGCATTTAAACATTTCATTTCTTTAGCATACCGTAACTGTCAAGCTGATGTACTATCATTTTCCCTTTTTACACAAGCTCTTTTCTGGTTTTATAATGTTTTTGGATTTTAAAAATATCTCATATTTTTTTATTTTTGTCATTTTTTATTGTTTTTGTATTTTCTGAAAATATTACCCTATACCTCCCCCTAAATACCAAAATAGGTAAAAAATTGACAAACCATTGCAGATTGCTTCTCAACATCATCTACAATGTCTCCTTCATCAACGCCAAGAATCTCCTCCAACACCGATAAAAGCTTCATACCATTCAGTTTTAGCAAATATTGAAAATGAGTTTTGTCAAATGCTTTGGTATGTAAATCAGCTTTTTGTTCGTCAGTGTGGATTTTCTCAATTCGTATCAACTTCTTCTCGAAACAATCTCGAATAAAGTGATGACGAATTTCAATATGTTTCGTTTTAGCGTGATGAACTGGATTTTTAGTAATGTTAATCGCTGCCTCATTATCAACAAAGATAGGGGTGTTTAGAAATTGCAAACCGTAGTCGCGCATCTGTTGTTGGATCCACAAGATCTGTGAGCAGCAGCTGCTAGCAGATACATACTCCGCTTCACATGTGGATAAAGCCACAGAGGTTTGCTTTTTGCATTGCCAGGTGACCAATCGTGATCCGAAAAACTGGCACCCTGCTGTTGTTGATTTAGCATTAACTTTGCAGCATCCGAAATCGGAATCGGAATACCCTTCGAGCGTGAAATCGCCTTCTCTTGGATACCACAACCCCAATCATGGAGTTCCTTTCAGGTAGCGTAATATCCTTTTCACAATCACCATATGCGAAGCTCTTGGGTTAGATGGAATCTTGCTGCGAGGCAGGTTGGGTACATGATATTGGGTCTTGAAGCTGTCAAATACATCAGCGATCCGATCATGGAACGAGACATCGTTTCATCTACCTTCTCTCCGATGAGATCAGGGTTTATACCATGCTTCGTTGCTAATGGGGTGGAAGCTGGAGTAGAACCTGACATCCCGAATTTCTCCAAGATATCATGAACGTACTTTGTTTGATGTATGAAAATTCCTTTGGGTAGTTGATCAACCTGCAATCCCAAAAAGAATTTCATCTCACCCATCGATGACATTTCGAATTTCTGTTTCATAACTTGTTCAAAATGTTTGCACAAATTTTCATTTGTTGACCCAAATATGATATCGTCCACATATATCTGAACAATCAGAAGATGTCCATCGACCTCTTTGGTGAAGAGAGTGGCATTCACTTTTCCACGAATAAATCTATTGGCTAACAAGTGTTGAGACAATGTCTCATACCAAGCTCTCGGGGCCTGGTGTAAACCATACAGCGCTTTGTCTAACAAGTAGACCTTATCTTTGTGGATTGGATCGGTGAAGCCCGGTGGCTGACCGACATATACCTCCTCTTTTACCTTCCCATAGAGAAACGCCGATTTCACATCTAGCTGATATACTTTGAAGTTTTTCCAAGACGCAAATGCTAGGAAAATTCTGATCGCTTCTAGTCTAGCAACTGGAGCATACACTTCTGTAAAATCTATACCCTCCTGCTGACTGAAACCCTGGACTACGAGTCGAGCATTGTTGCGAACCACAACTCCTCTATCGTCTCTCTTTCACTTAAAAACCCACTTGGTGTTTATCTTCCTTTGACCATCAGGCAAATCCACTAACTTCCACACACCTAACTTCTCGAATTGGCTCAGTTCCTCCTGCATTGCATTGACCCAAGAATCTTCAGTAAGCGCCTCTTTGTAAGTCCTTGGTTCAATCTGTGAGATAAAACAACTCAATGAGAATTCAGTTTGTAAAGGAGCATCTTTTGTATAAAAACATGTAAGCCCTTTATCAAGCTGTCTTCTAGTGCGGACGCCTGTTTGCAATTCTCCAATGATCAATTCCTCTGGATGGTATGAAAGAGTTCGTGGCATCACTTCGCCTGGAACATCTATATCGCCTTCCAGATTAGTAACATTCTGATTTACATCTTGTTCACTGACTGGGTTTGTTTGACCTGAAATCTGAATTTGCTCCCCCTCAGAATCTGAATCACCACGATCAAATACTGGCATGTTCTCAGATTCTTGATTATCATTCTGTGCCGACTGATTATCTTGAGCAACTTCATTTTGTTGGACATCATCATGTTCTCCAGCATTGCTTGGACCTGCTTCATCGTCATTTGATGCTTGTTGCGGTCTTCTTGAATACTCAGTTGGGAAACTTTCCTGCGATTCTTCATACTCTCTCAGAATATCTAACTCGTCAAAGAAGTCTTCTTATTCTTCTTCTTCTTGTTCTTCCATCATGTCAAACGAATCCCATAATTTATCATAATTAAAACGCCATGAGTCACCAGGATTCTGAGGCGGCATAGTATACCCCTGGCACTCAACATTTGGAGCTTCAATAATCCGCTTCAGACTTGGAACGAAGACACGTCGTAATGGACTTGCATAACCTATGAATATCCCTTCAATACTCTTCGGACCAAACTTTCCAAAAGGCTCTAGAACAGTACATGATGACCCAAACGGTTCAAGATACTTCAGATTTGGTTTGCGGTTATTGATCAACTCAAAGCATGTTTTGTTGAATTTCTTGAAAGTGAGAACTCTGTTGAACGTATAGCATGCGGCGGAAACTGATTCTGCCCAAAAATTTATCGGTAACTTTGAATCAGCAAACATTGTTCTGGCCGTTTCAATTAGTGTCCTATTCTTTCTTTCAGCTACTCCATTCTGCTGCGGAGTGTACGGAGCACTAAACTCATGCAATATACCTCTTTCATCACAAAATTCTTCCATCTTGTTGTTCTTGAACTCAGTACCATTGTCACTTCTAATTCTTTTGATACGCCTTTGGTACAAATTTTCAATCTTTTTGAACAACGCCATCAAACTGTCAAATGTTTCATCTTTCGACTTCAAGAATGATACCCACGAAAATCTGGAATAATCATCAGTAACTACAAGACAGTAGAGATCCCCTGTAATACTTTTGACGTTTACTGGACCATACAGGTCCATATGTAGTCTCTCTAACGGTCTGGAAACTGAATTAACTTGCTTTTTAGGGTGTGACTTTTTCTTCTGCTTGCCTTTGATGCAACTAATGCACTCCCTTTCTAGATTAAAACCTTTAATTTGAACACCCAGAACTAAATCATTATGCACCAAATGATTCATTTTTCTCAAGTGAATATGGCCCATCTTGCGATGCCACAACTGCGATTCTTTCTTCGTTGCTCTAGACACAAAACAATGAGCTTGACCCGTGGTTGTAGTGGCTACACTCATGTCCAATACATACAGATCATTCACTCTTGGTGCCCGCATGATAATCCATTCTTCAGGGATAACTGTAACACCTGTGCCTCCACGGCCATCAAAAAAATACCAAACCAATGAAATATTATATTTCATACTTGGGATTTGTAAAAATATGTGTATCTTTTACACACATCAACTCTTGTTTGATTTTAAGCTTTAAATCGCTTTCTGGAGGGTTATACGCGCTCTGATGCGTAAATATAACCAGTTTAATCCAACGAACACTCCGGAATAGTGAAATAGGCTTAACATACCTTAAATAACCTTTACATAACTTAGAAATAAGTTTGAAGGCTTTGGTATGGCAAAAACAAGCTAATTCGCTTACAGGGACTAAATTTGACAAACTGCGAAAGTACGCCAATTTGAACTGTAACAGACATTCCGGAACATAACCATAAGTTAAACATACCATAAATATCCTTCACATAGCTTAGAAATAGGCTTCGAGGTGTTCGGTATGCTAAAATAAACTTTTGTGTCATTCAGGGACTAAAAGTGTCAAAAAGTGCACAAGTTTGCATTTTCGCGCATAACTTACGTTCTGAATACATCTGGACATCCAAAAATTTATGTAAGCATGACTACATTATATTTTAGTGTTCGCCTTAAGAAAAATCCATTCGTTTCGTCATTTGGATCGTTTTTCGCGCTTATGCGCATTCCGTCGTAATTAAGCGAACATCGCGATCGTACGGCCAAACGAACCGACATCGGAGATATTTTTGAGCATGTTTTGAGTTCCCTATACTTTAACTTCATTTTAGAGCCTTGAAATGAGGTTAACGGGGTTCAAACGCATCAAAAATCGCTTAAACAAGGTGCAGGGACCATTTCTGCAAAATCTGCCAAAACAGGGGCCTAGCGTGACGCGACGGGCCTTAGCGTCACGCGAGCCCCCTTCTGGACTAGATTAAGTGTATTTGACAGCTGGTTGCAGCTGTTTTGCACTCCCTAACCCCTTGCCAAGTGTTGATTCCTTATGGTGGTGAGCATTTTGAGGCACCACAACTTCCCGACAAGTGTACGCCTTGGATCGTGGCACGTTTTCCATGAAACGATCTTAACGGTTCTCCGAATACTATAAATACCCATCCACCCTCAACCCCAAAACCCACAAATCTGATTAAGAAAGCTCTAAGTTGGAACCTTCGTTTCATACCTGAGCTATTTTGATCTGGGATAGCATTCGGGGACCCTTCGTAAGTATTCTTTCGTTCTTTTCCTTATTTTTACTGCTTTTCGAGTCAGAAAGTCAAACTTTGTTTGACTTTCAGCGTTGACCAATAATGGTCAATGCGAAGTTCGTTAGAACTTCGCAACGTGATTGTAATCACGATGGTCATAGTCCCTTGGGACTATGCCTACTGATTACCACGTTGTCTAGGGTCGTAGGGTAGGCGATCTGATAAATCGCCTATACCTTCGAACCCGACCCAGTTTGGTCGATCATTAGGATCCGACCAAACACATTAGGTGACCATAGTGGGTATGGAATAACCTTCCAAGGTTATACCCTATGGTCACATCGTTTAAGTAGTTGTATGATAGGTAGTTTATATGCCTTAGGTAAATTACCAGAATACCCTTTTCATGTATAATTGGTAATTAAGCATATGTAACCTAAACCTTTGTCACATAACTGATTATGTAATATGTTTAGGCATATAACACTTGTCATAGGGCTAGTTAGGCGGTCCGAACGCGTTTCACGCGAACGACGCGTTAAAGTAGCATAAGCTACCTAAACGGGTCGTAATGGGTCGTAGACACTTAGGTTAAGTTTCATTTAGCATATAGGCTTTGTTAAACCAAATGACACGAGTCTCTACACTCGTTTGGTTTACAAACCCTAATGCTACCCGATCTTCCGATTTAGGTCCGGTTTATTAATGTAGTTACCTATAGTAGGTGCCGTTTGATTCCGTGCTCTCTCTAGCTTTGTTTGGTTGTTGTTCAAGACCTCCAAGCATTCTCAGGCGAGTACATTCTTCCCCTATTTTACTGTTTTCAATTGTTTTGGGGTGACTCATATGTGCTAAATGTTTTCGATGTTATAACGATGGTTTCAAAAACAATTAAGGCGATTTATACAAAACTAATAACGATTTCATAAAGTGAACAAACTTGTTGGTTGTGTTTACATAACAAATGACATTCATTAGCAATGATCAAGCCGACCAGTATTAGGTTATGGTACCATAGGATCTGACAAATCCCGTTATTTACTACACCCGTGGTTATGTGTGGGTATGGTAGGTAGCGACTGAATCTGTAATTGTTAACTTACCCTATGGAGGTTTGTTAATACGAAAACGAGAAGCGACGAAAGTCACGAAGGTTTGAATGTTATTAGCGAGACGACCTTATAAGTAGTTTCACGACCTAAAACGAATTAAACGATTTACGATTGGTTTTCACACGATGTTTTAACGATTGGGTTTCACACGATGTTTTAACGATTGGGTAACGATTGGGTTTCATACGATGTTTTAACGATTGGGTAAACGATTGGCTTCAAAGCGATATACGATATTATTTCGGCATAGACATTTTAACATGATTGACATTTGATCATGCATTTCCCACAAAACATAACTTTGATTTAAACCAAGTTTTACTTCAATACTTTGTTTTTGTGTATATGGTTTAGTTGAGACATTTCACTTGCCATACATGATATTTTGACATAGACATTTGACATGGATATTTGACATAGACATTTTGACATTGGTTTGGTTTGATTAAGTGATTAAGTAACGATGCGTGTGTAATATGATACAAGCATGGTGGATACGCCGCTGGTACTTCCTATATATAAGTGTTTGTATGGTATTACATATTGTAGCGTTATTTGAATCATTTCAGTTTGAGACATAGAACATTTTATACAAGTAACATACTTTTCACAAGACATTTATTTACAAACAACTTATCTTATACAAACTCATTTTACATGGTTATTCATTTAATCATGCATTATTCTCTTATTTATACATATCACCTAAACTTATCCTTGTTTTTCAAATAATTTACTAAAACAAATGTTTTTGGGTTAAGAGTCATGGCTACGAGGTTTTACAAATTATAACCCGCTTGATTTGAGTTGGTTAATTAAGTTGCAATATTATACTCTTTTCAAAACAAGGTTTTTAAATAAAGTATTGCAACGTCTAAACTAGCCATGATTTCGACACTCCTACAAAACCTATGTACTCGCCAGCATTTCTTTGCTGACCTCGTTTTCACATATGTTTCAGGTATTGTTTGATGATATCGATTGATAAGATGCATGCTCACATAGGACTGGACAAGGCCTTAGTGACTCAATAACAATGATAGACTATGTTTAAATAGTGTATTTAGATTTCCAGACGATGTAATTACTCAATGTTTAATAAAACGAAACACTATTGATATCCAAGGTTATGAAACATTAATTCTGTTGCAACACGCCCCGATGTTTCCGCCGCGCTTTGTTGTTTTACGCGGTCGGGGTGTGACAGAAAAGATGGTATCAGAGCCAATGGTTATAGGGAATTAGGTTATTAGTAATTAGTAATGCTTTGACCTAGTCTATAACCTTCTTAGGACCCTAACGCGAGTTTACTTGCGTTTAGTCATAAAACAATACCGTCACCTATCCTTAGGCGACGACCACAACAAGAACATAAATTTCAAAACCGCTTTGAAAACTAATCATCTGTTCTAGGATGATTGATTACTAGGTTTTGAACCCTCTATTGCAAGGTTTTGAACTCTCTATTATATGGTTTTGAACCCCTTTGAGTTTTCAAAATCTCGTCAAGGTTTTGGGTCTTAAATAATGTGAACACGTGCAAACTGGAAGGGTGAATGCCTGTATTCTGGGTTTTCTGTCTAGGCAAGCACTTCGTATACATCTCATCAGACGCGAGACCAGTTGTGCTTACCTGGGAATTCTTGGGATGAGTGTTCACTTATAGGCGAGCATGTCTTCGCGATACATTATTTTTGACCTATTTACTTTGATTAAATCACCGAGGTCGTTTGTTGCTTAGTAGTAACAAACAAATGACCACTATCCTTGCTTTCATCAGATTTGTTTCATCTCATTCTTTTCGTCTAATTCTCTCACTCGTTTCCTTGTCAGACAATGCCTCCTCGACGCGATACCCGAACCGATACTCAGACTTTTACTATTGAAGAACTCGCAGCCCTGATCTCTCAACAGGTGGCTGCTGTGGTTCCCGGTGTTGTAACCCAAGTCCACGAGATGTACAACAACAACAACAATAATGCACCGTGTAATTTCAAGAACTTCAATTCTGCGAAGCCACTTAAGTTTTCTGGGTCTCAAGGAGCAACTGCGCTCCTGCAGTGGTTTGAGAGTATCGAGAGCACATTCAGACATGTGCAGTGTCAGGATGCGCGTAAGGTGGAATTTGCTTCGAGTGTGTTTGAAAAGCGAGCGCTTACTTGGTGGAATGGTGTTATGCGAGATAGGGGTGCCGAAGTGGCGTTGGCACAAACATGGGCAGAGCTTCGGGCTCTCATGATGAAGGAGTTTTGTCCCCGTCACGAGATTCGAGTTTTGGAACGAGAGTTTGACGACTTAAAGCAAGATGGGGCTGAACACCGTGCGTACACGGATCGTTTTGAAGAACTCAGTCTATTGTGTCCCACCATGGTTACCCCTCTGGAGAAAGCGATCGAGAGATACATAGATGGTTTACCCGATTCTATTATGGATATTTTGATCGGTGTTAATCCTACCACCCTTCGTCAAGCAATCGAGTTGTCAGCTACCCTGACTGAGTCTCAAGTCAGAAAGGGTAAACTCACCCGCAAGGGTGATAAAAAGAAGGCAACCGATTCTGGAAAGGACAAGAAGAAGGATAAGGGGAAGGGTAAGGAAGGTGAGACGTCGAAGAAATCGAAGAAGCGGAAGGGTGCCCAAAATTTTGCTGTTACAGCACAGACTGCTCAGAACCTGCAGAATCCACCGGCTCAGCCACATGCAAAGAAGGCATATGCTGGTACCGCACCACATTGTGCCCGTTGCAACGGTCATCACGTTGCACAACAAGATTGCAAGAAATGCACAACGTGTGGTAGACTTGGGCATTTGGCCAATACTTGTCGTCTGAGACAAAATCAGGCTGCTCAGGTTCAAGCTCCGGTTCAAGGGAATGCTGCGAGATTTCCACTGGGTTCATGTTTCAACTGCGGAGAGTTTGGTCATTTCCGCCCCAACTGTCCGAGACTGGTGAATGCAAATGCTAACGCAAACCCGAATGCGAACGTTCACGTCAATGTGAACCCAGCACGTGGTCGAGTGTTTAACATCAATGAGGCAATCGATGATGAAGAAGTGAACTTTTAGTATTTTGTATTTCCTCTGGTTGTTATCTTATAACATTTAAAGACAATGCGGTTGCTATATAAATAAAAATTTGTGGTTTTTATTTTTAAATAATGCAATTGTATGAATGTTTGATCCAACCTTATGATGTTAACACGAAGACAAAACTACTCGTGTGGTTCTGTCATTTATACGATCACTTGAGATCTCCCTAAGAACCTCAAACACTTGTTTCTTTTAAATCTAAGAGTATCTTATCGCCTTGTACCGTTCGAGATGCAAGAATTATCAAAACAGCTTCAAGAGTTGTCTGATAAAGGATTCATCCGTCCGAACTTTTCACCTTGGAGAAACTCCTGTTCTCTTTGTGAAAAAAAAATGGATCTTTTCAAATGTATATCGATTAACGTAAGCCTAGTAAGCTTACCATCAAGAATCGATATTCCCTACCTTAAATTAATGATCCGATCATCTGCAGGGTACTTCATGCTTTTCCAAGATCGATTTGCGTTCTTGATATCATCAACTTCGTATTCTCGAAGAAGATGTTCCCAAAACGGTTTTCTGCACGAAGTATGGCCATTACGAGTTTACAGTCATTCCTTTTGGTTTGACAAATGCTCCAGCCATCTTCATGGACTTAATAAATAGGGTCTGCAAGCCTTATTTGGATCAGTTCGTCATTGTTTTTATTGATGACATCTTGATCTATTCAAAGTCCCGAGCCGACCACGATCAACACCTTCGTTGATTTCGGAGCCTGATTGGATTCCTTGTACACCTTAATATGTACATTACAACTCAATTAGGACAAGCCGAATTCCTTTTTAGATCTTCCTATTTTCATAGTTAGATTCTTAAAAATATTTAAAGTGTCAAGTGAAATCCACGGATTGGATTCCTAGTATGCTTTAAATACCCATGTCCAAAGATAACAAATTAAACGATTATACAATTAAACGATTATACGATTAAACGATTTTGCGATTTAACGATTTTGCGATTAAACGATTATACAATTATGCGATTATGTGTTTATGTGTTATGTGTTCTCCCCTATGTTTTTGTGTGATCCAATTTTCAAATCCTCATAGAATCTTTCGTATCTTTATATGAGGGATTCATAGTAGGATATTCAAAAGGTACTACTTTAAATCCTTAATGGGCTTCTACGTTGTAGTTAAAGACCCTTGGGATTATATGGTACCATTCCATGATTCGATGAGAGACCCTTTAGTGGTCTAGCTAAAAGATTGATTCACAATTTGTTTAAAGAACGACATCTAGTGATGTAGCTGAATAGACTCCTTGATAGTCTATTTAGATCATTTATTGATTTAATAAAAAGGACTCTATGGCGGTCTAGTTACACTCATCACAGGTTTGTTCATTTGGTTTTACCCTACACACTATAAAATAGACTGTGTGAACTGTGCAAGGAATTGTCTGATTATGGACGCGTACATAATTATGAAATTTAGTGCACAGAAACCCAGTAAGATTTATTATGTGTAAGAACCGATAGTGACAACAATAACGAAATGAGAACGATGTAATGGAGGTATGGTGGACGCACCAATGACGCTTCATATACTTGTATATAAGTGTCCCTCTTACATTGCAAACATAATGTTATTAAGGTTACTAGAAGTTCAAGAACCCTAACCAATGTTGTTTGATCTTTTCAACTTCATATTTCCAAGCTCTCACAAGTTTCCTCTAAATAAATTTCGGGACGAAATTTCCTAAAGTAGGGGAGACTGTAACACCTGTGCCTCCACGGCCATCAAACAAATACCAAACCAATGAAATATTATATTTCATACTTGGGATTTGTAAAAATATGTGTATCTTTTACACACATCAACTCTTGTTTGATTTTAAGCTTTAAATCGCTTTCTGGAGGGTTATACGCGCTCTGATGCGTAAATATAACCAGTTTAATCCAACGAACACTCCGGAATAGTGAAATAGGCTTAACATACCTTAAATAACCTTTACATAACTTAGAAATAAGTTTGAAGGCTTTGGTATGGCAAAAACAAGCTAATTCGCTTACAGGGACTAAATTTGACAAACTGCGAAAGTATGCCAATTTGAACTGTAACAGACATTCCGGAACATAACCATAAGTTAAGCATACCATAAATATCCTTCACATAGCTTAGAAATAGGCTTCGAGGTGTTCGGTATGCTAAAATAAACTTTTGTGTCATTCAGGGACTAAAAGTGTCAAAAAGTGCACAAGTTTGCATTTTCGCGCATAACTTACGTTCTGAATACATCTGGACATCCAAAAATTTATGTAAGCATGACTACATTATATTTTAGTGTTCGCCTTAAGAAAAATCCATTCGTTTCGTCATTTGGATCGTTTTTCGCGCTTATGCGCATTCCGTCGTAATTAAGCGAACATCGCGATCGTACGGCCAAACGAACCGACATCGGAGATATTTTTGAGCATGTTTTGAGTTCCCTATACTTTAACTTCATTTTAGAGCCTTGAAATGAGGTTAACGGGGTTCAAACGCATAAAAAATCGCTTAAACAAGGTGCAGGGACCATTTCTGCAAAATCTGCCAAAACAGGGGCCTAGCGTGACGCGACGGGCCTTAGCGTCACGCGAGCCCCCTTCTGGACCAGATTAAGTGTATTTGACAGCTGGTTGCAGCTGTTTTGCACTCCCTAACCCCTTGCCAAGTGTTGATTCCTTATGGTGGTGAGCATTTTGAGGCACCACAACTTCCCGACAAGTGTACGCCTTGGATCGTGGCACGTTTTCCATGAAACGATCTTAACGGTTCTCCGAATACTATAAATACCCATCCACCCTCAACCCCAAAACCCACAAATCTGATTAAGAAAGCTCTAAGTTGGAACCTTCGTTTCATACCTGAGCTATTTTGATCTGGGATAGCATTCGGGGACCCTTCGTAAGTATTCTTTCGTTCTTTTCCTTATTTTTACTGCTTTTCGAGTCAGAAAGTCAAACTTTGTTTGACTTTCAGCGTTGACCAATAATGGTCAATGCGAAGTTCGTTAGAACTTCGCAACGTGATTGTAATCACGATGGTCATAGTCCCTTGGGACTATGCCTACTGATTACCACGTTGTCTAGGGTCGTAGGGTAGGCGATCTGATAAATCGCCTATACCTTCGAACCCGACCCAGTTTGGTCGATCATTAGGATCCGACCAAACACATTAGGTGACCATAGTGGGTATGGAATAACCTTCCAAGGTTATACCCTATGGTCACATCGTTTAAGTAGTTGTATGATAGGTAGTTTATATGCCTTAGGTAAATTACCAGAATACCCTTTTCATGTATAATTGGTAATTAAGCATATGTAACCTAAACCTTTGTCACATAACTGATTATGTAATATGTTTAGGCATATAACACTTGTCATAGGGCTAGTTAGGCGGTCCGAACGCGTTTCACGCGAACGACGCGTTAAAGTAGCATAAGCTACCTAAACGGGTCGTAATGGGTCGTAGACACTTAGGTTAAGTTTCATTTAGCATATAGGCTTTGTTAAACCAAATGACACGAGTCTCTACACTCGTTTGGTTTACAAACCCTAATGCTACCCGATCTTCCGATTTAGGTCCGGTTTATTAATGTAGTTACCTATAGTAGGTGCCGTTTGATTCCGTGCTCTCTCTAGCTTTGTTTGGTTGTTGTTCAAGACCTCCAAGCATTCTCAGGCGAGTACATTCTTCCCCTATTTTACTGTTTTCAATTGTTTTGGGGTGACTCATATGTGCTAAATGTTTTCGATGTTATAACGATGGTTTCAAAAACAATTAAGGCGATTTATACAAAACTAATAACGATTTCATAAAGTGAACAAACTTGTTGGTTGTGTTTACATAACAAATGACATTCATTAGCAATGATCAAGCCGACCAGTATTAGGTTATGGTACCATAGGATCTGACAAATCCCGTTATTTACTACACCCGTGGTTATGTGTGGGTATGGTAGGTAGCGACTGAATCTGTAATTGTTAACTTACCCTATGGAGGTTTGTTAATACGAAAACGAGAAGCGACGAAAACGAGAAGCGACGAAAGTCACGAAGGTTTGAATGTTATTAGCGAGACGACCTTATAAGTAGTTTCACGACCTAAAACGAATTAAACGATTTACGATTGGTTTTCACACGATGTTTTAACGATTGGGTTTCACACGATGTTTTAACGATTGGGTAACGATTGGGTTTCATACGATGTTTTAACGATTGGGTAAACGATTGGCTTCAAAGCGATATACGATATTATTTCGGCATAGACATTTTAACATGATTGACATTTGATCATGCATTTCCCACAAAACATAACTTTGATTTAAACCAAGTTTTACTTCAATACTTTGTTTTTGTGTATATGGTTTAGTTGAGACATTTCACTTGCCATACATGATATTTTGACATAGACATTTGACATGGATATTTGACATAGACATTTTGACATTGGTTTGGTTTGATTAAGTGATTAAGTAACGATGCGTGTGTAATATGATACAAGCATGGTGGATACGCCGCTGGTACTTCCTATATATAAGTGTTTGTATGGTATTACATATTGTAGCGTTATTTGAATCATTTCAGTTTGAGACATAGAACATTTTATACAAGTAACATACTTTTCACAAGACATTTATTTACAAACAACTTATCTTATACAAACTCATTTTACATGGTTATTCATTTAATCATGCATTATTCTCTTATTTATACATATCACCTAAACTTATCCTTGTTTTTCAAATAATTTACTAAAACAAATGTTTTTGGGTTAAGAGTCATGGCTACGAGGTTTTACAAATTATAACCCGCTTGATTTGAGTTGGTTAATTAAGTTGCAATATTATACTCTTTTCAAAACAAGGTTTTTAAATAAAGTATTGCAACGTCTAAACTAGCCATGATTTCGACACTCCTACAAAACCTATGTACTCGCCAGCATTTCTTTGCTGACCTCGTTTTCACATATGTTTCAGGTATTGTTTGATGATATCGATTGATAAGATGCATGCTCACATAGGACTGGACAAGGCCTTAGTGACTCAATAACAATGATAGACTATGTTTAAATAGTGTATTTAGATTTCCAGACGATGTAATTACTCAATGTTTAATAAAACGAAACACTATTGATATCCAAGGTTATGAAACATTAATTCTGTTGCAACACGCCCCGATGTTTCCGCCGCGCTTTGTTGTTTTACGCGGTCGGGGTGTGACAATAACAAATCATGGTTTCAAGATCAAACATTCTTTGTCTGTGAAGTGAGTGGTATACATCCTGTCACAAATCTGTGAGATACTCAACAGATTATTCTCCAGCTCAGCAATGTAGTTAACTCTTTCAAATGTAACAATCCCATTGGATAACGTTCATTCACTAATAATCCTACCACCTTGGTTTCCTGCGAATCCCACATAACCACCATTGAAATTTCTAACATCGTACAACAATGCAGTCTTTACTGTCACATGTCGAGACGCTCCACTATCCATAATCCATCGTGAAATAGCTCTCGGAAGTTCCTGCACATATCACAAATTAATTTTAAAAAAATTTCAATAAAGATGCCGATTCATGCTTCACAATTACCAACTAGGAAGCTCCGGCAAATCAGAAATTGATTAACTAAAATAAGCTACCCAAGCCTCATCAGACTAGGGTAACTTAACTTCATCGACACACTTTACTACTGACTTAAGAGGTGGAAAATTTTTATCATTCATTTCCAATTTGTTATCAACAACCTCTTTAATGTCAATTTTAACCTCATTTTCGAATGAACCATTCTTTTTCACAAAATTTTCATAAGAAATTGAAATGTTTTCTTTTCTTGTTTCATTTTGAAGAATCTTTTTAGGAACAAACTTCTTCTCTTGTGGAGTTGAAATTTGTTTCTCTGATTTTGGTTTCCATGTTTGTTGAGACGAAGCAACCCGTTTGTAAAACTTGTCATTTTTAATTACCAACTTCTTAACAGGTTCAATTTTGACTTTGGTGTTGTCATTTTTCAAAACCTTTTTCTCAACAACCAATGGAGCTTTTCCTTTTGCATCAACCTTTTTCTTTTGATTCTTAACAACTTCAGTCTTAGGCTTGAAATTGGTGCAATTTCTTGCAATGTGACCAACTTTGTTGCATCTAAAACATGTACGAGTATCAACTACCCTAGTTGTGCCTTCAGACTGAGGTTGTGAGGCCCTCTCCTCAAAGAACTCTTCATTTGATTTCGAAAAAATCTGTTTCTCTTCATCAGAAAGTGAACTTGAACTGTTCACAAACACTTTCTTCTCAGCAAATTTCTTGTGTTGAAAATTCTTTCTTTGATAATTCTTACCACCCTGATATCCACCCGACCATTTGTTTCGATTGTTGTTATAAAAACGTGGTGGAACTACAGGTTTCTTGTAGTAAGCTTTATCTTTCTCAAAATTCATTTGCCAGAGGAAACTCAGAATCCGAATACAACTTATCAGATCCCGACATCTTGTACATGACAAGATTAGGTTCTTCATTTAAGTTGTTTTTGGACTTTTGTTTCGGAATGTATTTGTCCAGAAAACATCCATCATCTTCAGCTGAATCACTATCCAAAACACTTTCAGCCATGCCTTTAACAATCTCAGTTTGAACACTATCATCAGATGATGATGAAGAAAATGTCACATCAATTGAATCAGGAAGTTTCACTTCATTTTCATCTTCAAGATAACCAAACCAGATTGCTTTTTCGAATAATTGTCTAGAACTGGTGGTGGAACTTGATGAAACCCGACCCCAGTTCCATCACAGTATACATCTTCGCCTGCTTTGTTTTTCCCGATGGGTTTGGGAACAATATGTTGCAAAACAAAGCTTGCAGAGCTGTAACTGTTCAATTTCAAATTGATACGCTCATTCTCAATCTTAGCTTCTTCAAATTGAAGCTTCAATTTAGCAATCTCATCCAATTGTTTGTTGATTAATTCTTCTTTAATTCTCAAAACACTTTGCAAGTGACAATTTTCTTTGTATGTTTTACCATTTCTATCATCATTATCTTTAACCGTGCTTTTAAGCTTCTCAAATTTTTCAGTAATCTGACGATTTTCAAGAACTAACCTCTCATTTTCTTTCCTAACCTTTTCTTGATCAATTTAATCATTTTCAATTTTGTTAGTTAATTCTTTTAATCGTTCAGTTGAAGCTTTCACCATTTTTTCACGATCAAGGATTTGATCCTCAACACTTCTGACTCTAGCAGTCAGATCATCAACCTTCTTACCGTTGAGATAAGTGACTGTACTACAAACTTTTCATTCCTTGATGCAATTTTTGCAATCAACATCACCATTGACTTTCTTACCTGACTCAGTTGTTGACGCGTTTGAACTGACCTGGCTTTTAGACTCAGAGACGGATTTAGAATCTACCTCAAGTGCCTTAGCAGCCAGCACCTTGTCAGCCATCTTTCCCATGTTTTCAGCATTCAACTCTTGAGTCGTGTCAATGATACCAGTATCAACCTTCTTTGACTTCTCTTTATCTTCTTTCTCTTCTCCGTTTCCCCACCATTTTCTTTGCCAGTAATCATCTTCTTCTTTCATTTCTTTAATTATGGTTTCCATATCAAGAGTGTCATAGTCAATAGCAATGTTTCCATCAGGATCAAGATAACATTCTCTGTCTGGATCCCATCTATTTGCTCTTTTTGCTTCAAGATAAATACCAGATAATCTGATCATTTTGTTTTGAGCTATCAACTTTCTGTAACCATACTTCTGTTCTTCAGTTCTGTTGTCTTTCCAAGGAACGGGTTCAGATTTTGCCATGAATGCATATCCAACCGCATCCTCCTCAGGTAACAACTCACTCCAGTCAAAACCTTCATCATCATGAATCACCACAAGAGCTCTAGATTTCTCTTTGTTATCCTCAAGCTGCTTCATCCTTGGCGGTTCTAATTTATTCTGATGATAAATTGCCTTCTTGTAGTAATCTTCTCTGAAAGGGTTTTCAGACTCATCAGCATAAGCATTTCAGCATTCACGCTTAAAGTGACCTTTCTGTTTACACTTAAAGCATGTCACTTTAGATTTATCAAAGCCTAACTTGGTAGATGGTCCACCAATAGACTTCCTGTTATCTCCATGAAACGCTGTGCCCGACGAACTGCACTGGCCATACACCACCTTATGTCGATCAATTCCATCTCCTCAGGATCAATCTGATCGTAATCTTCTTTTGTCAGGTTGGTGTTGCCTATCTTCCCTGCTACAAGGCTTTCATACGATTCTAGCACAGATGCTAAGAAAACCATCTGTTGCTTTGCCGACTCCTCGCTGAAGTTTTGAGCGTTCTTTAAGTCTACAGCGATGTTGCATTGAAATAAATTCTTTGCATCTGATTGGGTTGAATGTGACGAAGAACCACTGTGAAATCCACTGCTTTGACTTTATTTGTTTGAAATGTTGGAATTCTCAGCAGAAAATGCAGTCTTTGGAGAAGTATTCTTTGGAATCATGCTTTTTGGATAATACAAATCCAAGTTCTGCTGGTATGATGAATGATTGATTTTGTGTGTTTTCTTTAACTCCATCTCATGACTTTCTAGTCTCTCAATCAGCAAATCTACAGTCAACACTTCTGGTGGCTTGATTGTATTCTTCAGCATCAAGGCATAGTATTGCCAATCCATCTCATCTGGCAATGAATCAAACAATTTGTCGACTAGCACTTCTTGAGAATAGAAAATTTCATTTCTCGCCAGCTCCAGCTTTAGATGCCCAAACCTCTCAATCATTTTACAAACTGATTCATTCTTTGAACAACCAAATAAATCAAATTCTTTTCTAAGCAACTTCTTTTTGTTTTTCACTATTTCAGCACTTCCCAAATATTTATTTTTCAACTTTTCCCAGAGGTCTTTAGAACTAGTGTATTCGATCAAAGATATTATATCTTCTCGAACAGA
Source organism: Helianthus tuberosus (assembly GCA_030545235.1). Taxonomy (NCBI): domain Eukaryota; kingdom Viridiplantae; phylum Streptophyta; class Magnoliopsida; order Asterales; family Asteraceae; genus Helianthus; species Helianthus tuberosus. The sequence goes on along the minus strand of JARYGA010007241.1, from coordinate 10,008 downwards.
TTCAAACAGCAACGTGATACATTTTTGCTCAGCAACAAACGATTCTATTTCATCAGGTGATGTTAAAGTTTCACTATTTTTTGCCTCCATCATTGTATCCGTTCTTTAGACTTTTCCAACGAGTATACGCAAAGGCTCTCAACCAATCGTCAAACTTCTTGGCCCACCGACTGTACTCTTCGATAGCCATCAACTTCGAGGGTTTGTTATAAGTTCCGAAAGCACTTTCCACACTTAGAGCATCCGATAAACTTTTCTTCGTATTCGGCGTATTCTCATTGGTGTTACTAGGTGAAGTATCATCTCCAGAATTTCCAGCAAAGGCATACATGTCGCTAAACGGATTCATGAATATATCATCCATCTTGTACGTACCTGAAAAATCAGCAAACACTTAGAAATTTCTTGATTTTGAAAAATACAGATTCAAGCGGAATTTGTTCAAGCGAAATCAGCTTTAAAGCAATATAGCTTTTCAAGCGAAACCACAAATCAAGTTCAAGCGAAACCCTTCAAGCGAACTTGAAATGAAATCAGTCTACTTGAAGCGAAACCCCTTAATTCACTTGAGTTTTCAAGCGAAACCTCAACTCAAGCGAACTGGGACAATATTTTCAAGCGAAAGGTGTTTTTCAAGCGAGAACACCTATGTATTTCAAGCGAAATGTGTTTTTCAAGCGAGAACACCTATGTATTTCAAGCGAGAACACCTATGACGTCATCTTTTCACGAACAGTTTCAAGCGAACATATGATTTTGATCAATTTTAAGCCGTATTTTAGTCCAATTCTTTCAAGGATTAGTTAATACTCTATTTCGCTTGATATATATGAGTTTCAGGCCATTTCAACCGTAAAAATATGTCCAAATCAGAAAAGAATGAGTAGAAGTAAGAAAATCCGATGATTTCAAGCTGCAATGGTATTAACTCCTCGTCCTGAGCTCTGATACCACTTGTTGGATCGAGTTTGTGACCCTAAACAGTCAGTAAAGGCAATTCATCTTCGTTTACAGAGGCGGAATCATAGTAAACAAAGTCACAACAGCTTGTTTCCTTTTTAATTCTTTTCTATTACTGATTTCCGAGTCTTTACAATGATTTCTGAAGAAAATCCGGCAGCACCTCGACTCACACACACTAACTGGTTCGCTTCAAATGACGACACACACCTCCTATTTATAGTTGAAGCTAGTTCGCTTGAGATGCACACCATATCTGTTCAAGCGAACTGGTATGATGTTGGTTTCGCTTGAACCACATTTTGTTCCTTTCAAGCGAACTACCTCACTAATACAAATACAAACCCTAATTTCTATCCTATTGTGTATTCGTTCATCCTATCTAGACATAAGACTTGATTAAGATGTAGTCAGCAGACATTCAGTGCACCAACACTTTGCTTCCGCTGTGCATTTATATATTGTGTTGTTTGACTATGATGATATCAACTACGTCACGATACTCCCCACCGGGCCCACCTGTAATACGTGGAAATATCGGGGTGTGACAGGTTGGTATCAGAGCCAACACTGAGTGAATTAAACACTAGCCTTTTGTGTTTAATCTCAGTTACACAATTGCACATTCCTCGAGTTTTGTTTTATTTTTTCTTTTATATTATTCTTTGTTGTTATCTTTGTTTATGTTGACAGGTCTAAATATGCCGCCAAGATTCTTCAGAAGAAAGGGAAAGTCACCCGTAATAGGCCACGACCAGGAGGCCGGGCCTTCTCAAAGACGAACCTCACCCGTCAACATACATACCAGTCCACAGGGAGACTGGAGGGCACATCTACAGCCAGCGAGGCGATCTGTCTCGTTAGCTTCGTCACCTTCTTACTTACACTCTTTTGGACCCCATTCAGAAAATGAACCAGATAACCCACAACCTTCGTTTATCCCTCTCCAACGGTCCAACTCACGCCATTCCTTTGATAACCCGTACCATATCTTCCGAAGCCGGTTCAACCCGGCAAACTACCTCGAGGAACCAGTGGGTGTTAACCCATTGGGACCTGAAGATCATTTTTCTAGAGATCACGACATGGACATGGACGAGGATACCGACCCTACTGAACCACCGACCGGTACCCCCACACATCCCATAGAAATTTCTGACGGATCATCTTTTCATGGATCACCTTACCGTGGTCCAGACAGTTACCAAGCTAGGTTCGCCCAGCATGAGTGGTATTTCACACCCTCTTACCATTCATCGCCTTACCAGCAGCAGCAACAGGATCCTTCCGGGGATTCACGCTTTGTGGCAGTTACCCCACCACCACCACCACCACCTAAGCAGCAACCTCCTGAGCCGCCGAGGTGAAGGAGAACAAACGCACGGATGTCCGTGCAAGGAAGAGGAGTGCATATCATGCCACCACCGTTGGGCTTTGACAACCCAATTCCCACGTACGCTGGCCCGACAACATATAATCCCTTCGAGCAGCCGGCTCACACCAGCTTCAACTATGCAGAGATCGACCCATACCTGGCGGCGTGGAACTACAATGCTCTTAACCCCGAAGGGCCTTACGAAACTCCTTGGGGAGTTGGATACCCAGCTTATGGGTACCAACAGCAGCCGTCTCTTCGACCTCCACATCAGCCGCAGCCGCAGGTACCACGGTTTCCCCCGCCTGAGCGGGAGGAAATTCTCCAAACACTGGACCAGGTTGAACATGAAATTCACAGGGATCGCAGGGAACGACAAGGTTTCTTCAAGGGATTGGCAGGTTTAATAAAAGGGAAGAGCAAGAAGGACCATTGAATCCTTCAATTGTTGGTTGTATTTCCTTGTTTCTGTTGAGCCCTTGCGTGGGCCTATTTTCTATTTTAACCCCTGTGTGGGTATGATTTGTTTGTTAAGCCCTTGCGTGGGCAAGTCTTTTATTTTGATCGCTGCGTGGGTATGTTTGTTTGGTTAAGCCCCTGCGTGGGCATGTTATGTCATTTGAAAGTCCCGTTCAGGGCAGACTCGTATTATAAATTCATGTGGTGAAATGGTTAGATTTAAATTTCTATTTTTAGTTATATGCATGAACAAAAATATAAAATAAATAATAACAATATTTCTACAAGATTTATCATTATATTAAAATGATAAAATCTAAAAGGACAAGACCTAGCCTTGTGTCATTTTAAGACAGGGCCAAGACGGTAGTTCCCCAATTAGATTCAGATCCTTATCAACATCTCAATTTAAAATTGTTCTGCGTTGTATGTTAAAAAGAATCTTAAAAGGTAAAACCTAGCTTGTAAGTCATAATAAGACCTGGCATATATGGTAAAACCTGTTTAAAAGATTCAAATCTCTGTTAACATCTGCAAACATGTTAACATTCTTGGCTAATGTGATCCGCAAAATCACACATGTCACCCTTATGTTGAATTAACCCAATCCTTTATTATTAATTAAACATCCGATTGAGATGTAATACCTACGGGCTATAATTATTGTCATATAAGACAAAAGACAGTCGTATCCTATAAACTCCCTGTGAAGAAATGTAATGAACCTTAATTCAAACCTTAATAACTAGATCCTATAAGATCTTGACCTAAAATTTAGGAATGTCCATGTGACTAGGCCTATTGTGCCATTATTATATTTTATTCTAGAACTAAGGGTTACTAATGAAAAGTCCCAAATGAAATTTCTTAACAAATTAACCAATATGGTTCCTTAATTACCATGGTAAATAAATTATCAAGATGACAAACCTATTACAATTCCCTAAATGAATCATTGTCATCATTTTATGTAGCAATCCAACTACATGGCCGAGTCTGAAGAGGTCAACAGTCGGCCAAAGGAGAATCATGACGCCACAAGAATCAATATAACTGGTGTAGAACTCCAAGTATTAATTGACAATGCTGTCACTAAAGCCATAGATAGGCAGTATAGTGAATCGAGTAGTACTCAAAGCAGGACCCAATCAGCACCCCATTCTAAGCCAAAAAACACATTCTGAGGCTCATAGTAAGCCACCCTCTAAGCTAGATGAGCCAAAGAAGGATGATGACGATCATCACTCCTCGAACCAGCAAAGTGTCCCGTCAAAGAAGATCGAGCCTAAACAGGAACCGCGTGGTAAGTCCTGTACATATAAATACTTCGTCTCATGCAAACCCAGAGACTTTACTGGGGAGAAAGGAGCGATTGACTACATGACATGGTTGGATGAAATGGATACCGTGGTTGATATCAGCGGGTGCGCTGATAAGGATGTAGTAAAATTTATATCTCAATCGTTCAAAGGTGAGGTCTTAGCCAGGTGGAGATCGTTGATTCAAGCTACTGGGAAGATTCCAATGTACAATATGACATGGGAACAATTTATTACCCTCATCAAGGAGAACTACTGTCCTCAGCTTGAGGTTGAAAAGATTGAGTCATATTTTCTGTCATTGGTAATGAAAAATCTGGATTGCTAAGCTTACCTTACGAGCTTTAATACAATGTCAAGGCTAGTTCCTTATCTTGTGACCCCGGAACCCAAAAGAATAGCTCGTTTCATTGGGGGTTTAGCCCCAGAAATTAAGGCAAGTGTAAAAGCCTCTCGGCCAGCTACATTCAGGTCTGCAGCTGATATATCCCTGTCCCTCACACTAGACGCGGTCAGGCAGAGATCGCTGAGGAACACATATGCCGAGAAAAGGAAGCGTAAAGATGAAAATTCACGATGGTCAGACAAGAAGCATAAAGGAAACAATGACCACAAGAAGGGGTCTGGATCTAAGAAGGATGGGCATCAATCTGGAGAAAAGCCCAAATGTAAGGTCTGTAAGAAGCACCATTTTGGGAGGTGCAGACTCGAGTCGAAATCCCAGTCACAATTGAGAGCTTCTGGGATTTTCAAGTCTTCTGAGCATAAGACCTTAGACTGTAAGAAAATCAAGGATGCTACATGCTACAATTGTAGTGAAAAAGGACACATCAAGTCCAATTGAGGATGGGAAAAAGACCAATGCTAGGGTCTTCAGGATGGATGCAAAGGAAGCTGTTCAGGACGACAATGTCATCACAGGTACCTTCCTCATAAATGATGTTTATGCGAGAGTGCTATTTGATTCAGGAGCTGAAAAGATCACCAAGAAAACTGAGGATGGGAAAAATACCAATGCTAGGGTCTTCAGGATGGATGCAAAGGAAGCTGCTCAGGACGACAATGTGATCACATGTACCTTCCTCATAAATGATGTTTATGCGAGAGTGCTATTTGATTCAGGAGCTGATAAGTCATTTGTAGATAATAAGTTTTATAAGATACTGAATTTACCTGTTAAAGCATTAAGTGTGAAGTATGAGGTGGAATTAGCTGATGGAACCATAGAAACCGCCTCAACTGTGTTAGATGGATGTGTTATATCCATTAGGAACCACTCTTTTCCTTTGTCCTTACTTCCCTTTAAGCTAGCCGGTTTTGTTATAGCGATAGGTATGGATTGGTTATCGCATAACCAAGCCCAGATTGTGTGCAACAAGAAGCAAGTAGTAGTCAAGACCCCGTCTGGTTAGCCACTTACCATTCAGGGGGATACCCAGTATGGATTGCCTGAGCAAGTGTCTATGCTCAAGGCATCTAGATGCCTGAAGAAGGGTTGTGTCATTTATATGGCACAGGTTACTATTGATGAGCCGAAACCTAAGATGGAAGACATCCCCGCCATTTTCTAATATCCTGAAGTTTTCCCTGAAGAACTACCTGGTTTACCACCAGATAGGCAAGTGGAATTCAGAATTCACATCATCCTCGGAGCAGCACCTGTTGCTAGAGCACCTTATAGGTTGGCACCAATAGAGATGAAGGAGTTGAGGACGCAGTTAGATGATCTGCTAACCAAAGGTTTCATTAGACCTAGTTCATCTCCTTGGGGAGCGCCGATCTTGTTTGTCAAGAAGAAGGATGGATCGATGCGTCTGTGCATTGATTACCGTGAGCTTAATAAAGTCACTATCAAGAATAGGTATCCTTTGCCCAGGATCGACGATCTGTTCGATCAATTGCAAGGGGCAAGCTACTTTTCTAAGATCGATTTGAGGTCAGGCTATCATCAATTGAAGGTTAAAGATGAAGACGTACACAAGACTGCATTTAGGACTCGTTATGGTCATTACGAGTTCCTAGTGACGCCTTTTGGGCTCACTAATGCACTTGCCGCATTCATGGATCTCATGAATCGCGTCTGCAAGCCCTATTTGGACAAATTTGTCATCGTCTCCATTGACGACATCCTCATCTACTCGAAGAACCAAGCTGACCATGAGAAACACCTTCGTTGTATTCTTAGACTTCTACATCATGAGAAACTGTACGCCAAATTTTTGAAGTGTGAATTTTGGCTTCGAGAAGTCCAATTCCTTGGACATGTGGTTAGTGAACGTGGTATCCAAGTAGATCCCGCTAAGGTGGAAGCAGTTATGAATTGGCAAGAGCCAAGGACGCCTATAGAGATTCGTAGCTTCTTGGGTTTAGCAGGATACTATAGACGATTTATCGAAAACTTCTCAAGAATTGCAGCACCCCTGACTCTACTCACTCGCAAGAACAGCAAGTTTGATTGGGGGCCTAAGCAGCAAGAATCCTTCGATATTTTGAAGCAGAAGTTGAGCAACGCTTCAGTGCTGACGTTACCTGAAGGAATTAATGAGTTTGTAGTATACTGTGATGCATCACACACCGGGATGGGCTGTGTGCTTGTGCAGAAAGGCAAGGTCTTTGCCTATGCTTCACGACAGTTAAAGGTGCATGAGAAGAACTACACCACCCATGACTTGGAGCTGGGTGCCGTTGTATTTGCACTAAAACTGTGGAGACATTACTTGTATGGAACCAAGTGTGTGATCTATTCAGATCACAAGAGCCTTCAACACTTGTTTAATTAGAAGGATTTAAACATGAGGCAACGACGTTGTATGGAAACTTTGAATGATTATGACTGTGAGATAAGATACCATCCAGGCAAGGCAAATGTGGTTGCTGATGCCTTAAGTAGGAAGGAAAGAGTGAAGCCTATAAGAATCAATGCCAAGAGCATTGAGATAAAGAATAGATTGAACGAAAGATTGTTAGCTGCACAGAAAGAAGCTGTGTTGGAAGCTAACTATCCTGATGAAAAGCTAGGAGTAACTGAGGAGCAGTTATCCTATGACAAGGACGGAATCCTGAGGTTGAATGGACGAATATGGGTTCCAGTTTATGGAGGACTTCGAGATGTTATCCTCCAGGAAGCCCACAGTTCTAAATATTCTGTTCATTCTGGAGCTGATAAGATGTACCAGGATCTAAAGGCAAACTATTGGTGGATAGGCTTGAAAAAGTCTGTAGCTGCCTATGTAGCTAAATGTTTGACGTGTGCGCAAGTCAAAGCTGAACATCAGAAGCCGTCAGGTTTGCTACAACAGCCTGAACTTCCCACATGGAAGTGGGAAATGGTGACAATGGATTTCAACACCAAGTTGCCAAAAACAAGGAAGGGAAATGATACTATATGGGTGATAGTAGATAGACTGACTAAGTCAGCACATTTCCTACCCATTAAGGAGACTTATAGCCCTGACATATTAGCCCAATTGTACGTAGATAAGATTGTATCTCTGCATGGTGTACCAGTGTCAATTATCTCTGACAGAGATACCAGATACACATCATATTTTTGGAAAAGTTTCCAACAGTCCTTGGGCACGCGTTTGAATTTTAGTACGGCTTACCACCCCCAGACAGATGGGAAGAGTGAGCGTACCATCCAAACTTTGGAAGACATGCTTCGTTCATGTGTGATTGATTTAGGTGGTAGTTGGGATAACCACCTGCCATTGATCGAGTTCTCCTATAACAATAGCTAGCATACGAGCATTAAGGCTGCGCCTTTTGAGGCATTATATGGTAGAAAATACAGAACGCCTATTTGTTGGGCATAAGTAGGAGAAGTTCAATTATCAGGACCTAATTTAGTCTTTGAAACGATGGACAAAATTGTCCAGATTCGTGAATGCCTGAAAGCCGCCAGGGATAGGCAGAAAAGTTATGCTAATAAAAGGAGAAAACCTCTAAAGTTTGAGGTTGGTGATAAAGTTTTGCTTAAAGTATCACCCTGGAAAGGAGTGATGCGATTTGATAAGAAAGGTAAGTTAAGCCCAAGATATATAGGACCATTCGAGATCATCGAATGTGTCGGGTCAGTGGCTTACAAGTTAAACTTACCTGAAGAGCTCAGTGGTATTCACAACGTATTCCACATCTACAATCTGAAGAAATGCCTAGCTGAAGAATCGCTAGTCATACCACATACGGATGTGCATATAGATGAGAGCTTGAAATTTGTGGAAAAACCATTGTCGATTGAGGATCGACAGGTAAAGAAGCTTCGAAGGAAGCATGTGCCTATTGTAAAGGTCAAATGGGATGCCCGCAGAGGTCCCGAATACACGTGGGAGGTAGAGTCCACAATGAAAGAAAAGTACCCTCAATTGTTTCAGTAAATCTCAAGGTCGAGATTTCTTTTAAGGGGGTGAGGATGTAACACCTCGAAAATTCATGTCCAATATTATATTGACACGTGTCACGGACTTTAAACGTGTAAAGAATTAAGTTAGAGGGACTAAAGTTGACAAACAAGGAATCTATGTGTATAAAAGGATTCAAAGTGTCAACAATGGATAAATATACTCTAAAATAGCCCTACATGATGTTTATACCTTCAAACGAATAAATCATGGATCATACGAAGCTAAATATGAAAGAAAGTGAGAGATTACAAATTACAGGGGTTAAATGTGTCAACATGTTTAACTTATACCTCTGAGTGACCTTTTAGCAAACCCGAAGCTTTGTAACAATTAATTATGCTCACTAGAATGTGTGATAAAAATTTCACAAAGTTTCGTTGTCGTATGAGAAAGTTATGACAATATTCGTATACGAGGGGTTAAAAGCGTCAACGTTGGAATTTATGGCTTTTCGGGTAATCACAAAGTTAATCAAGGACTTGCCAATGTTTAAACATGTCATGGAGCCCTTAGAAGTAAGGTTAGAGGGCCAAAAGTGCAAGAAAAACACTTAAAACCACGTTCGGAAGGACCAGGGGCTGAATTGCAAATAAATGAAACATGTTTGGCTGGTTCTAGAGGGCCAGGCGGCCCGCGTAAGATTGCCTTATGGGCTTACGCGGCCCGCGTGAGAGTGCCAGTGACAGAATTCACCTGGCAGCTGCCAGTTCAGGTCTGTAACCGACTTTAAAGGCTTGTTTTCTTATACCAGGGGCTCCCCAATGGTATTTCATGCATAGAGGGCACTTGTCTTGATCTCATAACATCAGTAGAGTTGCTTGGCATGATCTTGTTGATTTAAAACTCATATATATAGAGCCCCTTAGTTGCAACTCTTGTACCATTCATTTGCAAACTCTCATAAGCTAACTTATGGAGCTCCTCTGGTCAGCAACAAGTTTTCTTAGGCTTCCTAGTCGTGCTTAGGACCTTTGTAAGTGTCCTTAACCCTTCCTAATTCAGTTTAGCTTAGTTAAATAGCTAAAAGTCAAACCGTCGTAATTAAGGTTTGACTTCGAGATTAATTAAAATTTGTTCAGTCAAATCTCGAATTAAAAGTACCTATAAGTAGGTAATTATGTGGGTAATAAACTCTTAAAAGGGTACTCTCTGATTCCCACTCTAACTAGGTCAATTGTCGGGTCAAAGCTAACTTTAAAAAGTCAACAGAATACTTATTTTCAAATTAATACATATTTAGCAATGTAGGATCCATGTAACCTGTTTTATCATTAATATGACTTGGTAATTAATGTAAGAACATGTCTAAACATGTTCACCCCGACAATTTACAGTTTAGACTCGGTTCGAAACCGAAAGGCGCATAAATTGACTTTTGCAATGACTTTCGATTCTGACCCATTATAGCATGTTTTAGAAATGCCTTAGAGCCCTATTAGGACCAGGTTTCATGTTAGTATAACCCTCTGTGATTATACACCTTGGTTCAATA
>JARYGA010007240.1:0-43426 GCA_030545235.1 Helianthus tuberosus | reverse complement strand
TATAATCAAGAAATCAACAACAATAACAAGGTTGCAAACTAATCATCAAAGATTAACATAGAAAATACTTCCAAGTGTCATTACAAACAAAGTTAACATACTAATGGCTATAATTAAGCAAGGGATTGTTGTGTTTTTGCCCAAAGGCAACAATAATACATAAACATTAATCTAAAAGCTTGAAACATTAACAAAATTATGGAAAGATTAGAAAACCAAACCATAAACAAGCACTAGATTAAGAATCCGGATAGTAATGGAGCTAAACGGGACAATGTGGCTTGAATCCGGGTGAAAGCTAACGCCTCCGGAGCCTGAAAATCGCCTGAATTGCTCTCCAAAATTCCAGAGTTACGAGCAGAATGTTTCTGCATGTTTTTTATATTATTTCGGTCTCGCACGGTCGTGCACTTTATTGGCACGACCGTTCACTTTATGCATTATTGGAGTTACTGTGCACCATACCGCATGACATCATCTTATCTTGACCGTCTTCGATCTCGCACGACCGTTCATCTGGTGGCACGGACGTGCGTTTCCGGGTTCTTGTTGCACGGACTCTCCAACGGGTTGTGCATTATCGGGGTTGGGCTGGTCATCGGATCCGCACGGGGTGCAACCATCCGCACGCCCGTTCGTCTCCGAGATTGTTTTGCACGCCAGATTGCACCCTCGTTCACTACCGGGCTGGGCTGTTTTGTCGGATATGCACGGTCGTTCCACTCAATGCACGCCGTGCCAAACGCCCAGGTCAGAATTTTCCACAGAATGTTCGCAGCTTTGTCGTTTCATCCGGAAAGTCCTCGTTTTCACTATCATTTTGTCTGGCATGCTGTTTTAGGCCTATAAACAAAAGTATACTTGATTAAGTATCCGAATGACGGTTTTACGGCCGAAAACGCATAAAATGGGGATAAAATGGGGGACTAAAATATGTATAAATTAGTGAATATCAAATCTCCCCACACTTGAACCTTGCTTGTCCTCAAGCAAGCTAAACTAAAATGCAATAAAAACTAGAATCTAACAAGAACGGGTATTTACAAACTATTTATTGAAACAACAACAAACGGTTAGCCGGTTTTTCGAACGACAACATCAAATGAATCAAACCAAACAAGCATATGCAAATATATGTAGATAACCAAAAAGTCGTGACTTCACTTTCAATTGACTTAACATGCTAATCTTCACACAACTCACAATGTTCACACACACTCGGTTTTATTTATGAAACATACATAAAATGTGTATGTGCAAACACTCAATGCCTCGTCAATGAAACGTGTAATATCATAAGCTTGTCATAAGATCTCGTCTCCACCAACTAACATGCGAAAAAGTGTAAATCAAGAGGTCTTTACGGGTTGAAACGTTAGGCTTGGGCGAAGGGTATGGAAATGGATATTTAAAGTGGCGAAATGGTTAAAACTCGGTAATATGTTTAACAAGCGCAATACAATAAAACTATACATACATACGCCTTAAAATGGCGACTTTTGCGATATCGAGCGCATCAACGAAATTTCAACATTTAAGCATTCAAAATTGCTCGATTTTTGTCGAATTCACCCTATTTTAGGGTGTTTTATTTTCTGTTTTATTTTATTTTATTTTATATTTTTTACAAAGGAATGGATTTATACAATGAACAACAACTATAACAAGTGCTAGTTAAACGATTATTCTGACCGAGTTTCAACACTAAAAGGTTTAAAAATAAAAAGGCTAAATTTGGCTAAGTGGGCGATTATGTTGGGTAAACAAAGGTAAACGGGAAGGCTCGACATGGTTAATCCTAAAGGTAATGTAAGGTTTACGGGAAACACAACACAAAGAACAAGGATAACACAAAGGGTAATCTAAGTGCCTCTATCACTTCTACACAATTCCGCAAGTTCATGGTCTTAACAAGCAAGCTAGTGACAAGTTCTAAATTACACATGACATCCGGCTCACCCCTACTCCGAAATCAACAAATATATAACAATTTCAAGGCTCAAATATGCTCACATAATCGGAAGGAATGGGTAAAAGTGTGAAAATCATCATGCAAGTCTTTCTTTGTTTGTCACGCTTTCTAGTTATATTTTTCAAAACTGGCTTGTCGAGTTTTTATCATGTCCGAAGCTTTCTAAAACACAACCAACTGGTTTATTTGCTAAAAATATATACAAAACACATATATTTTGGATTGATTTTTCTGATTTTTTTTTTAGGACAAACAAAGTTAACAAAGTTAAACCCCTCCCCACACTTGAACTTCGCATTGTCCCCAATGCGAAACCCGAAATAGAGAGATAAAGGATAATAAAACTCCCCTGATGATGATTTTGATGAAACGCGACTTCCAAAGCTGTATCTGTGATGTGCTCCGGTCCAAGACTTGATAGCCAAAATCTGCAAGTATGTCACAAGGTACAGCCAAACAGAACAGAAACAAATAAACCAAATAAACCATAATTTACATAAATATAAGTACTAAAATCCAAACATGACAAGACAAATAAAGTAAAGTGTCTGAAAATAAAGAGTACATAACCGGGGGTGTTTGAAATAACAACCAAAATGAACACCCGATAAACAAAATACTGAAATAATAAAACCACCAACGATCATCTCCACCTTCTCCTAGTCATCATTACCAGCATTATGTCTCGTGTAGGAAGGGCCTGCATCTCCATAACCAGGTGGGTTCCCGTATGGGAACTGTGGGGGCTCCCCGAAGTAGTTCGGGAAGGCATTATGAAGACCCCCGAAAAGATATGAGAACCCAGCTTGCACCCCCTGGTTCAGAGAGTCCTGGTTCACTCTGATCTGGTCCTGACTAGCCCTTATCTGCTCTATATGAATCCTTTGCTGCTCCTGGTTAACCTGTATTTGTTGGAACTGCTGGTAAAACTCAGGGTAAGACGGGATGCCCTCTGGCCAATCCTGGTGCTGGTGGAATCCGTGATGCTGCGGTGAATGTGGTGGCGTGTGTGGCTCATGCTGCTCTCCCATTTCTTCATCCTCATCCTCCTCCTCCTCAGCCGGAGGCAACGGGTCCCAGACCTCATTGTTTAAACCCTTCAATCGATCCCTGCGATTCGTCTCAGCTATCAAACCCATCTCCTTCAACGACCGAATATCAACATATAAACCATCGGTCACATAAGTGAGACCCAGAAGTACCTCATCAGTCATCAACCCTAAATTGTAGGCCATTTCGGTCACATACTGATCGTCGTGAATCTGACTGTTGGGTGTTCTCCCTGAGCTGTTCACAAAATATTCCGCCATCCTCGCTGCTAGGTTGATGTGTACCCCGTCAACCAGCGCATAAAGAAATATCAGATCTGGTGTTGGACAGTTTCCCAAACGGTCCATACGCCCGCAGATGGTGTGGCTGAATATATGATGCATCACTCGATGCAAAGGGTCTCTCAATCGTGAAGCTTTAGACACTCTAGGATCGTAAGGGTCACTGACTGCATTTTGGGCCCAAAACTCGGCCCGAGCTTCGTCACTCGAAGGTGAACTCATCTGTGAAGAACTATGAATCCATGTCTTCATTTGTGTATATCCCAAGTCTCCGACCCAATCTACCCACCGACCAATGATGCCAACATCTACCCAATCTGAAATGCACCCTTTCCTTTCAGCGAAAGTTTGGAGTTTTATAAGCTTTGGGCTTTTCGTATGAATAAGAGGCAAAGAATTCTATCATGAGCTCACGATAGATGGGGCGGTTGATATCGACCAAGCGCGAAAGGGGAATAGTAAGCATGTTTTCTAAACGTTCGCGCTGATTTAGATCTCTCATAACATCCCAATCTAGCCTCCGGGGGATGCCAAACTGCCCTAGCCTAATCCATAAAGCGTCACGTTTTGGGATACAAAGGCTCTCTCTCTCTCGTTGTTGGGGTCAAACTGTAAGAAGGGATAATCCATCTGCACGAGGGAAGATAATTAAAATAGGAGAAACAGAAAAAAATACATTTGGAACAGCAGAACACACTGTTATGAAGGTTCTGTCTTCGCTGAATTGGGCATGTCGCACGGACGTGCGACCAGACGCACGGTCGTGCCTCACTGGTAATCAGCATGGGTGGCCGGCATTTGTCATATACGCACGGCGTTCAGTCAACCGCACCACCGTGCATCACTGAACCAACATCAAAGCATCGTGAACAGCCGCAAACGCACGGACGTGCCAGAAGGGAAACGACCATGCGACCCGTAATTTCTGCAGATTCTAACCCCGGCTCTGAATAGCCAGATTTTTCGAAAATCAATAAGTTTTATGCAAACAGGGGGCAGAGAATCAACTGGTTGTTCACGATACGCGCGATTCTATCAAGGGTTAGGGGTTCGCTTGTGTTTATGAAGGGAACCCTTAAAAGCCTTGAAGAATCAAATGAATCTAACCTAGACAAAGATAAAACAGGAAATCGACAAGAAAGAACATACCGTGCAAAGAGATGTGTGAAACCGTGCGAAGAAATCGTGCGATTTGAGGCAAAATCGCTCTGGAACGGCTGCTGGGAATTAGGGTTCGTGACTTGTGAGAAATGGCAGTAGATGGGGGTTTTTATACTGTACAAATGACAAAACTGCCCCTGCCTCTCGCACGGTCGTTCGACCTCTCGCACGGTCGTGCATATCCGACAAAGTTCAAACCCTGCACGCTGATCTCGGCAATGCACCAGGGGTGCGACTCATGGTGCCGGCCAGCTCGCAATTGCATGGGCGTGCGATAGGTGGCACGGGCGTGCCATATCTGCAGATCAGATATTTCTGCAGAAAACAGTTTCAGCACCCTTTTCAGCCGTTTTTCGCCATTTTTTCGACACGCAAACTGTTTTAACAATATCCCAACATAGAACCTTCGCTCGACACGTATAAAAATAGTATAAACTAACGAAAACTACAAAACACACCTAAATTACGCTAAAACTACAAAGACACAAAAAAAGACAATTTTACCCTTATAGCGCCAAAGACGCTCTTGCTACATTTTTAATCCACGAGTCAATAGCGTAGACTCTCCTCCCCACACGTATGATGTGTGTGGGGCGTGGAGCTCGATGACCTCCACCGCCGACTCGATCGGCCCGGCAACGTAAAGCTTCAAGCGGTACCCATTCACCTTGAAACTAACGCCTTCCGCGTTCTCTATTGCAACAGTCCCATATGAGAATACTTCTTTTACTGTGTATGGACCTGTCCAATGTGAATGAAGTTTTCCTGGAAATAGGCGCAACCGCGAGTTGTATAGAAGAACAAGATCGCCCGCTTGGAATTGTTTGTGGTCCTTCAAGCGTTTATCGTGCAATCTTTTTGTGCGCTCTTTATACAACACGGAGCTCTCATAAGCTTGTTGTCGTAGCTCCTCCAATTCATGAACATGAAGAAACCGGGCTTCACCTCCGGTTTTTAGGTCCAGATTTGCTGTTTTTAGAGCCCACATAGCTTTATGCTCCAACTCCACCGGCAAATGACATGCTTTTCCGTATACAAGCCTAAAGGGAGTAGTCCCAATAGGGGTCTTGAAAGCTATACGGAAAGCCCACAACGCCTCATCTAATTTGTCCGACCAATCCTTTCGGTTAGCACCAACAGACCGCTCAAGGATCCGTTTTAAACCCCGGTTTGTGACCTCCACCTGCCCACTTGTCTGTGGATGATAGGGCGTGGATAAACGGTGATGCACACCGTAGCGGGACAAAGCTTTTTCAAGCTGGGTATTGCAGAAGTGAGTCCCTCTGTCACTGATAAGCGCTTTCGGAGCGCCAAACCGGGTGAACAAACTTTTTAAGAATCTCACGACCATCCTGGCATCATTGGTGGGTAAGGCCTGTGCCTCCGCCCACTTTGATACATAGTCAACTGCGACCAGGATGTACTTGTTTCCTCGTGAGGGGGGAAATGGTCCCATGAAGTCTATCCCCCAAATGTCGAAGACTTCACAAACTTGTATCCAGTTCTGAGGCATTTCATCACGTGCCGATATATTTGTCGCCCTCTGGCAAGCATCGCACGCTTTTACCCAACTCTGCGCGTCACGAAAAATAGTAGGCCAATAAAACCCGGAATCCAGCACCTTCTTGGCGGTGAAATTGGCTCCATGGTGGCCTCCGGTAGGTCCCTCGTGACAATGGCGCAGAATATCGGTCGCCTCTTTTCCTGAAACACATCTTCTGATCACCTGATCAGCACCAACCCTGAATAAGAAAGGATCGTCCCAAATGTAGTGCTTGACATCCGAAAAGAATTTCCTTTTTTGTTGGTGAGTCAACCCTTTAATCAGAATCCCGCAAGCAAGATAGTTCACAAAGTCGGCGAACCAAGGTGACTCATCGCATATCACAACACCCATCAACGACTCGTGTGGGAAATTGTCATTGATTGAATCCTAACGCGTGTCCTCGATGTCTCCATGCTCTAACCGAGATAGATGGTCAGCCGCTATATTCAACGCACCCTTTTTATCTTGAATCTCGATATCGAATTCCTGCAGCAACAGGATCCATCTGATGAGACGCGGTTTAGCGTCCTGTTTGCTGAAAAGATATCTGATGGCTGCGTGATCAGTATACACAATGGTTTTCGAAAGCACCAAATACGATCTAAATTTTTCAAATGCGAAAACAACGGCCAAGAGCTCTTTTTCAGTCGTGGTGTAGTTCTCCTGAGCGTCGTGAAGAGTCTTGCTCGCATAATAGATCGGGTGAAAGTGCTTTTCTTTCTTTTGACCCAGAACGGCCCCTATAGCGTAATCGCTTGCGTCGCACATAATTTCAAATGGCAGACTCCAGTCAGGTGCAACCAAAATAGGGGCCTTAATCAACTTTTGCTTGAGAAGGTCAAAAACCCTCAAGCAATCATCTCCAAATACGAACGGAGCGTCTTTCTCCAACAAATGGGTCATGGGTCTAGCGATTTTTGAGAAATCCTTGATGAATCGCCTATAGAACCCCGCATGACCAAGAAAGCTCCGTATCGCTCTCACAGAGGTGGGAGGCGGAAGTCGTGAAATAATGTCAACTTTAGCTGGATCGACTTCCATACCAGCATGAGATATCTTATGCCCCAGAACTATGCCCTCTTTCACCATAAAGTGGCACTTTTCCCAGTTGAGGACAAGATTCGTTTCTTCACACCTCTTCAACATCTTCTTCAAATTTTCCAAACAATGATCGAAGGAATCCCCAAATACCGAAAAGTCATCCATGAAAACCTCCATAGAATCCTCGATCATATCATGAAAAATTGCAACCATGCATCTCTGGAAGGTTGCCGGTGCATTACACAACCCAAAAGGCATACGCCGGTAGGCGAATGTGCCGAAGGGACAGGTAAAGGTAGTCTTCTCCTGATCCTCAGGAGCAATAGGAATTTGGAAGTACCCAGAGAACCCGTCCAAGAAGCAGTAATACAACTTTCCAGACAGACGTTCCAACATCTGGTCGATGAATGGAAGCGGGAAGTGATCCTTACGAGTAGCATCGTTGAGTTTGCGGTAATCAGTGTAAACTCGCCACCCAGTGACGGTACGGGTAGGAATTAGTTCATTCCTATCATTTGAGACTACAGTCATACCACCTTTCTTGGGTACAACCTGCACTGGACTCACCCACACAGAGTCGGATATAGGATAAATCATCCCGGCATCCAACAACTTAATCACCTCTTTCTTCACCACGTCCTGCATATTCGGATTTAAACACCTCTGATGCTGTGCACACGGCTTGTACTCGTATTCCATCCGAATCTTGTGAGTACAAAAAGAAGGATTGATGCCTTTGATATCCATGATTTTCCACGCAATGGCTCTCTTATGAAGTTTAAGAACTTCGAGAAGCTGATTCTTCTCATCCTTTTCCAATGATGCCGAAATTATGACCGGTAAGCGATGCTCCTCGTCAAGAAATGCATACTCGAGATGTGGCGGGAGTTCTTTCAACTCCAAAGACGGTGGATCTTCAATCGAAGGTTTTGCTTTCTCTTCTTCTACATGGCCAATTTCTAGAAACCGCTCCGGACTCTGGGAACCATCGTCACCAATCTGATAGACTGGCTGCTCTAAATCATGGCCCTCCTGCGTAATGCCAATCAGGTCCCCACACGACAGACGTGTGTCCGAATCAATCTCTTCAACAGTACCTTGAAAATGAGAGCACACACATGCATCGACAATGTCGACATAATAAAGCATGTCATCGTGACTTTACGGATGCTGCATCGATCTTTTGATATCAAATGTCACGTGCTCGTCATTTACTTGGAGCGTGATTTGGCCAGCTGCCACATCAACAATCGTTCTCGCAGTATTGAGGAACGGGCGTCCAAGTATCAAAGGTACTCTTGAATCTTCGTCCATGTCAAGAATAACAAAATCCACAGGGAAAACAAATTTATCGATTTTAACAAGCATGTTTTCAACAAATCCACACGGATACTTGATTGAACGATCTGCCAACCGAATGCTCATTCTAGTGGGTGACGGCTCACCCATATCCAGTTTAGTAAAAACCTTATAAGGCATAAGGTTGATACTCGCTCCCAAGTCAGCCAATGCATGGCTAACAGACATGTTTCCAATCAAACAAGGAAGCGTAAAACTACCCGGATCTCCCATTTTCGTGGGCAGACGGTTTTGTAGAACGGCAGAACAAGTTTCATTCATCACCACACATGATATATCCTCGAGCTTCTGTTTATTCGAGAGGATGTCCTTAAGGAATTTCGCATACTTTGGCATCTGGGCCAAGGCTTCAACAAACGGTATATTAATGTGTAGTTGCTGAAACTACTCAAGGAACTTACCGTATTGTTCAACGTTCTTCTGCTTCTTCAGCCTGCCTGGATAAGGTACTGCGGGAGTGTAATCTTTGACTGGCTCCTGGACTTGTGCTGTACTTGCTGGGCGTAGCCTGGCTTGCACCTCGTCCGGTGTATCAGTCGGGACCGCTCCAGTGATCGGTGATGAGCCTGATATGACGGGTCCGGTAGTCTTTCCACTCCTGGTCATGATTGCATTCACATGCCCGCCCGGGTTTGGCTCTGTATTGCCCGGAAAACCACCTGGGGGTCTTTTAGACATCATCTGTGCCAGCTGACCAACCTGATTCTCGATATTCTGAATCGAGGCCTTGTGACTCCTCATTTCCCCCTCGTGGGAAAGAAAACGATCCTCGCTCTGTTGGTAGCGTTTTTCAGCCAACTGATTCGCACTCGAGGAGCTAGTAAGAAGCTGAGCCATCATATCCTCCAGCTTGGAACTAGACTGAGGGGCCTGCTGCGGGGAACTACTCCCAGTGCCCTGATTCTGATATGAATATGGACGCTGCTGGTAAGGTTGGTTGTATGGCTGAAATTGTTGATCCTGACCCTACTGTGGCGCTGGAGCGCGCTGAGTAAATCCCAATGGGTTTTGATTACCCGTATTCGCTCGCCACCCAAAATTCGGGTGATTTCTCCATCCGGGATTATAGGTATTGCTGTACGGGTTGTTCTGTGGCCTCACCTGATTACTCACAAAATCCACTTCTTCATGGCCCTCATACACGACTCCCTGAAAACATGCACCAGGCTCGTGTGACACTCCACACTGGTCACATCCCGAGCCAGCCTGCGCAACCATCTGGGACCTGTCGAATTTCGATGCAAGAGCCGAGATTTGTGCAGTAATGGCCGTATAGTCGTCTACAGCATGAACTCCTGCGCGGGGTGCTGATGATGATGATGCAGCCCGACAATTTATATTTTATTTATTTTTATATTTTATTTATTTTTATTTATTTTCTTTTATTTTTATTTTTATTATTTTATTTTTTACTTTTTTTTTATTTTTTTGTTTTTTTTTTTTATTATTTTTTTTTTTGTTTTTTGTTTTTTTTTTTTTTTTTTTTTTTTTAGGACAAACAAAGTTAACAAAGTTAAACCCCTCCCCACACTTGAACTTCGCATTGTCCCCAATGCGAAACCCGAAATATAGAGATAAAGGATAATAAAACTCCCCTGATGATGATTTTGATGAAACGAGATTTCCAAAGCTGTATCTGTGATGTGCTCCGGTCCAATACTTGATAGCCAAAATCTGCAAGTATGTCACAAGGTACAGCAAAACAGAACAGAAACAAATAAACCAAATAAACCATAATTTACATAAATATAAGTACTAAAATCCAAACATGACAAGACAAATAAAGTAAAGTTTCTGAAAATAAAGAGTACATAACCAGGGGTGTTTAAAATAACAACCAAAATGAACACCCGATAAACAAAATACTGAAATAATAAAACCACCAACGATCATCTCCACCGTCTCCTAGTCATCATCACCAGCATCATGTCTCATGTAGGAAGGGCCTGCATCTCCATAACCAGGTGGGTTCCCGTATGGGAACTGTGGGGGCTCCCCGAAGTAGTTCGGGAAGGCATTATGAAGACCCCCGAAAAGATATGAGAACCCAGCTTGCACCCCCTGGTTCAGAGAGTCCTGGTTCGCCCTGATCTGGTCCTGAGTAGCCCTTATCTGCTCTATATGAATCCTTTGCTGCTCAGGGTAAGACGGGATTACCTCTGGCTAATCCTGGTGCTGGTGGAATCCGTGATGATCCGGTGAATGTGGTGGCGTGTGTGGCTCATGCTGCTCTCCCATTTCTTCGTCCTCATCCTCCTCCTCAGCCGGAGGAAACGGGTCCCATATCGGATTGCCATTCGATCGGATTGCCATCAAACAGTTGAGTGTGATATGAATCGGATGGCCATCCGATCGGATTGCCATTCGATCAAAATGACAAGCAGATAAGCGCGTGAATAAACCTTAACATTTGAATGAGAGTATTGGATCGGATGGCCATCCGATCCGATTTCCATCTGATCAAGTTGCCATTATTTCCAAAACAACTTGTTTAACAGATAAAGCATGAAAAATAAATCCAACTCTTAGAAAAATTTCAAACAAAATGATGTGTATTGGATCGGATGGCCATCCGATCGGATTGCCATCCGATCGAACTCCCATTCGATTAAATGACATTGAAGAACAGTTTGAATGAACAATGAACATCAAAATTTTTCTAACAATTTCTCAAAATTGAACATGTTTTCACGTAGAGTTTTTGCCGATTTACAAATCCCTATGTTCATTTTTCTCTAACTCCGCCTAAATTGAGATTAATTTAACAAAATGTGGTCCGAAAGCCGACACCTTCAGTCTTTCCTAGATTCAAATCTATGATGTTTCAATCAAATTCCTTCGGTGAATCTATAGATCTAAGGCCCGTGAACAAAACCCTATGTTTGGATTGAATAAAAAATCAACAAATAACCCTAGATCTAGGATCTTGTAAGTGACAGTCGTCGACAAGCATAAAAACATCAAAAAAAACTTCAAATTTTAAAAATCAATGTTAGAGATCTTACCTTTCCCATTGCGAAGGTTGAGCAAGCCAACAATCCAATGAAGTGTGCAAAAACAAGAATGAGAATCAAGCAACAGAATTTTGAGAGTGTTTAGCAGTGGTGCGAATGGTGTTCCAATCGAATGAAAGTTTGACCAGAAGACCATTGACTCTTATATATACACATGACACCTCTCGGATGGCCATCCGATCGGATTGTCATTCGAACCAAACTCTCTTTTGACTTTTTGACCTTTTGATTTGACTTTTTGACATTTTATCAGATTTGGTCAGTTTTAGAAATCCACTTAAGTATCTAGGTCCAAGTTAATGACCCTAGGTACTTAATTTTCCTACCAAGTCCAAGTTAATGACCTTGGTTGACCTGAAACGAAACAACTGACAATTAGTTCAGACTTTTCAAACACATTTTCATGAAAATTTGTTTAAGTGTCAACTTAATGAACTTGTTTTGACTATGAATTTCTCAATTTTTTTCAAGATTAGCTCCCAACCCTGTTGTCCAGTTCAGAAACTTCCTGCTACGCTTCACTTCTCAGATTCTGAAGATTAGCTTTCCACCTTGGTTTGTCGAAAAACTAAAGTAGAAATGTAAAATATTTTTGGGATTTTAAGAAAGTTTAAAACTAAAACACTATGAAATCTTTTTGGGTTTTTGATGCTAAAATGAAATGAAATACAGTAACAGTAAATGAAACTACAAACATATTTTTGGTGAGCGTGTTAGAGGATCATATCAGCTACCGACAAGTTACAAGTACCATTGAGCTTGATTACACACTAAGAAATAAACAATTCACTAAGATTGCCGATATACTGATCCTTTTAAATTTTCACACAAATTTCAACTATTTAGGATACGATTTAGATGTTTTAAGATCTTAACTTATACGCGTGTCCCACCTCAGAATATACTCTCGTATCCAGACTTCTATATTTAGTCTTACAGGTGAACGTACAATAATGATATCTGTAACGGGTAATGCGAGGCCATGAGAGATCAGGTTAGAACTTTCGTTCAGACAAAGAGATGATGGCTCGACTTTCGGTGTGTCCCGTTTGGGGTTCTTTTCTTCAACAGCACATAATTAGCATTTTGCAATGTTCATCATTTTTTTATGCTGAGGGGAGGCTTTAAAGATTAAAGAAGTGCAGAGTATTATACGAGGACTAGGCTATTGCTTCCGCAAAATCGGAAGTCCAGGTATAATACCCCAGATATCATCAAGCAGATAGACCTAGTATGTCAGAAATAGAAAGCCTTTCAAACAAGATTTTAGGGGTTACCTATATATCCGAGAGATGTTCCCCACGAAGTAAGCAATTAGTGTTTTTATGTTTATATCCTGGAAAGTCTACTAAGTGTGTAAAATCCTATCGGCATATCATCAGCGAGACTGCTTAACGCTTTTGAAACATTACAAATCTTTATGTCACACCCCGATATTTCCACGTATTACCGGTGGGCCCAGTGGGGAATATCGTGACGTAGTTGATATCGTCATAGTCAAACAACACAAATTTAAATGCACAGCGGAAGCAAAAGATAGATTCATTTCAACCGAATAAATTGTAATATTAAGTATCACAAAATAGTTGAAACAGATCCACAGGCGGATCAAATAAAAAGGAAATTTTGTTCAACAGACTTTAACATCTGGAGCTTTCGAGACTTGATTATTGATGCCTGGAGTAGCCAGCCTATTACGTATAGTACCTGCACTTAGCCTTTTTGGAAAATACGTCAGTTTACACTGGTAAATACAACTTAACTGACTCATTTTGAAAATGTTTAAAAATTGATTTGAATGCACTTAGGCAAAAATATCTTTTATAACTTGGGAAAATTATTCAAAAATAATCTTGTATACAGTTTTACTTATTTGTCGTCCATTAGGGCCGGACAAGATTAACTGACACGCCACATGTATAATGCCCACAAGGTTGATTCCTTTAAGTGGATTACCAGTTTTTACATAATGCAACTGTCAGGTGTACGCATACACCCCGTGCTTAGGTCGTGGCCATTTCTTTGAATGATGCCAAGGATATCCGGGACATGGTCATTTAACCCCCAAAGGCCATACACCAAATAATACAGATTAAAACGAGTTATGTAAATACATCAATCACAATCCGATTTAAATGACTACACACCCGACCAAGCGGTACTTTTATAGTACCGTATCCCAAGCCCGTATAGGGAAAATAAGTTAAGAGTATTTACCTGAGCAAAGTATAAATCAGATACAGCAAGTGCACGTAGCTTTTACTGGGCTCCTAATCTGTAACGAAGGTTTTTAATAACCTATTAGAATCCTAACGGGTCTTTAATTAAGCTTAGACTTAGACCGGTTAGTTTTCAAAAGGAAGACACGGTTCAAACACATGATAAAGCGAAGACCGTTTTAGAATGTGGTTTTGACCCGAAAAGCTTGTATGCTTGTTTAATATGGGTAACTTAAACACATTCTGGATTTTGAGAAGAGAACGATATGGTTTGACCCGTTTCGGCTAATATATGCAACCTAGTTACATAAGTCGATCCGAACGCGAAAAGTGTGCAACGGTTAACCATATGAGTCATATACAAGTTTCTTAAGTTAATATGCCTTAAATATGTTGTGACATCAGTAAGATATCTTCTATTATGCCCAAAACGGATTTAAACTCAAATTACGCCCCGTAGGGGTATTTTGGTCATTTTAAAGGTTATAAAAGAGTTTAAATATAAATCTGAGTTTCGGGTCTGATGTAATCAGTAAAAATACTTAATTTACTAAGTTATATCAGTATGGTATAACCTACGTGTGAAATTTATCATTTCTAACCATACTATGCACCGAAGGGGCATTTTGGTAATGTCACTTAAGCCTAAAAGGTCAAAACTGGAAAACTGAGTTTAAAACTTTTGCTTACTATTAAAATATAAAAATTTACTGAAAATATCAATAGGCATCAACCCTTATATGTTTGAAATAGTTTTTATACACACTATGCATTAAAAATGCTTAAAAAGGTGATTTTAAGCTATTTCCGGGTTTTATAAGAAAAGCTGATATTTTTATTATTCCAGAAGTCTTAAGATACTTTATTTATTATATTGGATCAGTAGAAAAAGGTTTGGTATCAAAAGGATTGGTAAAACTCCTTTTATAGCCTAAAAGGGCAAAACCGACAATTACCGGATCAAGCTTAGAACTCTATGTTATGCTTAGCCTAAAAATAAATAAAAATCTTCAAAAATACCAAAATATTATTTTATATGAGTGGGTAAAAAGTTTGGTATCAAAAATCGGGTTTAGATAGGCTATACGCTAATTACACCGTTTAATTACTAAAAAGCTTTCTAATTACGCTAATGAGCATAACTCTTAATCTAGACCTCAAACTGATGTCAAATTTTAGGTACAAGTTTATAAATCAATAACTAAGGTTTCTACTCTTTTACATTTTCAAAAATCATGATTTAAGGTCATATGGGCATAATAGTCAACATTTAGGCATTTAACGGAAATATGCATATGAATCGGATAACTAATGAACCAAGTTGTATAATCACAAAGGGTTATACTTATATGAAACCTGGTCCTAATAAGGCTCTAAGATATTTCTAAATTATGCTCTAATGGGTCAGAGATGAAAGTCAAAGCAAAAGTCTACTTTTGCGACTTTCGGTTCCGAACCGAGCTTAAACTGAAAATTGTCGAGTTGAACATGTTTAGACATAAATTTACGAGGTGTTACATCCTCACCCCCTTAAAAGAAATCTCGACCTCAAGATTTACTGAAATAAATGAGGGTATTTTTCTTTCATTGTGGACTCTACCTCCCACGTATACTTGGGACCTCTGTGGGCATCCCATTTGACCTTTGTAATAGGCACATGCTTTTTTCGAAGCTTCTTTGCCTGTCGATCCTCAATCGACAAAGGTTTTTCCACAAATTTCAAGCTCTCATCTATATGCACATCCGTATGTGGTATGACCAGAGATTCATCAGCTAGACATTTCTTCAGATTACAGATGTGAAATACATTGTGAATACCACTGAGCTCTTCAGGCAAGTTTAACTTATAAGCCACTAATCCGACACATTTGATGATCTCGAATGGTCCTATATACCTCGGGCTTAACTTACCTTTCTTACCAAATCGCATCACTCCCTTCCAAGGTGATACTTTAAGCTGAACCTTATCACCAACCTCAAACTTTAGAGGTTTTCGCCTTTTATCAGCAAAACTTTTCTGCCTATCCCTGGCAGCTTTCAGGCGGTCACGAATCTGGACAATCTTGTCCGTCGTTTCAAAGAATAAGTCAGGTCCTGATAACTGAGCTTCTCCTACTTCTGTCCAACAAATAGGCGTTCTGCATTTTCTACCATATAATGCCTCAAAAGGCGCTGCCGGAATACTAGTATGGTAGCTATTGTTATAGGAGAACTCGATCAATGGCAGGTGGTTATCCCAACTACCACCTAAGTCAATCACACATGCACAAAGCATGTCTTCCAAAGTTTGGATGGTACGCTCACTCTGCCCGTCCGTCTGAGGATGGTAAGCCGTACTAAAATTTAAGCGCGTGCCCAAAGATTGTTGGAAACTTTTCCAAAAATGTGATGTGTATCTAGTATCTCTGTCAGAGATAATTGACACTGGTATGCCATGTAGAGATACAATCTTATCTACGTATAATTGGGCTAACATGTCGGAGCTATAAGTCTCCTTAATGGGTAGGAAATGTGCTGACTTAGTTAGTCTATCTACTATCACCCATATAGTATCATTTCCTTTCTTTGTCTTTGGAAACTTGGTGATGAAATCCATTGTCACCATCTCCCACTTCCATGTGGGAAGTTCAGGCTGTTGTAGCAAACCTGACGGCTTTTGATGTTCAGCTTTAACTTGTGCACATGTCAAACATTTGGCTACATAGGCAGCTATAGACTTCTTCAAGCCTATCCACCAATAGTTCGCCTTCAGATCCTGGTACATCTTATCAGCTCCAGGATGAACGGAATATTTGGAACTGTGGGCTTCCTGGAGGATAACATCCTGAAGTCCTCCATAAACTGGAACCCAAATTCGTCCATTTAATCTCAGGATTCCGTCCTTGCCATAGGATAACTATTCTTCAGTTACTCCTAGCTTTTCATCAGGATAGTTAGCTTCCAATACAGCTTCCTTCTGCGCAGCTAACAACCTTTCATTCAAACTATTCTTTATCTCAATGCTCTTGGCATTGATTCTTATAGGCTTCACTCTTTCCTTTCGACTTAAGGCATCGGCGACTACATTTGCCTTGCCAGGATGGTATCTTATCTCACAATCATAATCATTCAAAGTTTCCATCCACCGTCGCTACCTCGTGTTTAAGTCCTTCTGATTAAACAAATACTGAAGGCTCTTGTGATCAGAATAGATCACACACTTGGTTCCATACAAATAATGCCTCCACAGTTTTAGTGCAAATACAACAGCACCCAACTCCAAGTCATGGGTGGTGTAATTCTTCTCATGCACCTTTAACTGACGTGAAGCATAGGCAATAACTTTGCCTTTCTGCATAAGCACACATCCCATACCTGTGTGCGATGCATCACAATATACTACAAATTCCTCTATTCCATCAGGCAATGTCAATACTAGAGCATTGCTCAACTTCTGCTTAAGAATGTCAAAGGATTCCTGCTGCTTAGGACCCCAGTCAAACTTAATATTCTTACGTGTTAACGAAGTTAGGGGTGCAGCAATCCTTGAGAAGTTTTCGATGAATCGCCTATAATATCCTTCTAAACCTAGAAAGCTACGAATCTCTGTAGGCGTCCTGGGCTCTTGCCAATTTATGACAGCTTCAACCTTAGCGGGATCTACTTAGATACCACGCTCACTGACAACATGTCCAAGGAATTGGACTTCACGAAGCCAGAATTCACACTTTGAAAACTTGGCATAGAGTTCCTCCTACCGAAGCAGTTTCAGAATGCAACGGAGGTGCTTTTCATGGTCAGTTTGATTCTTTGAATAAATCAGAATGTCGTCAATGAAGACGATAACAAATTTGTCCAAGTATGGTTTACAGACGCGGTTCATGAGATCCATGAACGCCGTGGTGCATTAGTGAGCCCAAAAGGCATCACTAGGAACTCGTAATGACCATAACGAGTCCTAAATGCAGTCTTGTGCACATCTTCATCTTTAACCTTTAGTTGATGATAGCCTGACCTTAAATCGATCTTAGAAAAATAGATTGCCCCTTGCAACTGATCGAACAGATCGTCGATCCTGGGCAATGGATATCTATTCTTGATAGTGACTTTGTTAAGCTCACGATAATCGATGCATAGACGCATCGATCCATCCTTCTTCTTTACAAACAGGATAGGTGCTCCCCATGGAGACGAACTAGGTCTAATAAAACCTTTGATTAACAAATCATCTAGTTGGGTTCTCAGCTCTTTCATTTCTGTTGGTGCCAACCTATAAGGCGCTCTTGCGACAGGTGCCGCTCCAGGGATGATGTCAATTCTGAATTCTACTTGCTTATCTGGTGGTAAACCAGGTAGTTCTTCAGGAAATACTTCAGGGTACTCAGAAATGACGGGAATATCTTCGACCTTGGGCTTCTACTCATCAATAGTCACCTGTGCCATATAAATGACACAACCCTTCTTCAAACACCTAGATGCCTTGAGCATAGACACTTGCTCAGGCAGTCCATACTGGGTATCTCCCTTAATGGTAAGTGGCTCACCAGACGGAGTCTTGATCACCACTTGCTTCTTATTGCAGACGATCTGGGCTTGGTTATGCGATAACCAGTCCATGCCTATAACTACATCAAAACCGGCTAACTTCAAAGGAAGTAAGGACAATGGAAAAGAGTGGTTCCTAATGGATATAACACATCCATCTAACACGGTTGATGCGGTTTTTATGGTTCCATCGGCTAATTCAACCTCATACTTCACACTTAAGGTTTTAACAGGTAAATTCAGCAACTTACAAAACTTATTATCTACAAACGACTTATCAGCTCCTGAATCAAATAGCACTCTTGCATAAACATCATTTATGAGGAAGGTACCTGTTATCACATTGTCGCCCTGAACAGCTTCCTTTGCATCCATCCGGAAGACCCTTGCATTGGTCTTCTTGACCTCATCACGCTTCTTGGCGTATTTAGGGCAGTTGGTCTTGATATGCCCTTTCTCATTGCAGTTGTAGCACGTGGCATCTTTAATCTTCTTGCAATCAACAGTCTTGTGCTCCTTAGACTTGCATAACCCACATGCAGCTGGTCCTGACTGAGACTTGGACTCAAGTCTGCATTTTCCAAAGTGGTGTTTTTGGCAAGTCTTGCACTTTGGCTTTTCCTCTGTTTGCTGATTACCTTTGTTGGACCCAGACTCCTTCTTGTGGTCCGTATTACCTTTGTGCTTCTTCTCAGATCTTCATGAGGTATCATCCTCACGCTTCCTCTTCCCCTCTTCAGAGTTCTTGAGCGATCTTAGCCTGACCGCATCTAAAGTGAGGGATAAAGATAGATCAGCTGCCGACCTAAAAGTAGCAGGTCTTGAAGCCTTAACACTGGCTTTGATTTCTGGGGCTAAACCCCCAATGAAGCGAGCAATCCTTTTGGGTTCTGGGGTTACCAGATACGGCACCAGTCTAGACAGGGTATTGAAACTGGTGAGGTAAGCTTGACAATCTAAATTCTTCATCACCAATGATAAAAAGTCTTATTCAATCCTCTCAACCTTGTGTTGAGGGCAGTAATTTTCCTTAATGAGAGCAACAAACTGATCCCATGTCAGATTGTATAGTGGGATCTTTCCAGCAGCTTGAATGAGAGACTTCCACCATGCTAGTGCCTCTCCTTTGAATGATTGGGATACATACTTCACTACAACTCTTTCAGCACAACCGCTGATATCGACCACGGTGTCCATTTCATCTAACCAAGTCATACAGTCAATTGCCCCTTTCTCCCAAGTGAAATCCCGGGGTTTGCAGGAAACAAAGTACTTATAAGTACAGGACTTGGTACGCGGTTCATTATCGAACACTATCCTCTTGGATGGAGCACTGTGTTGATTAGATGAATGTCGATCATCATCTTTCTTTGGCTCATCTTTCTTAGAGGGTGGCTTGCTATGAGCCTCTGAATGAGTCTTAGGCTTGGAATGCGGTGCGGATAGGGTCCTACTTCGAGTCCCGCTAGATTCATTATACTGCCGCTCTATAGCCTTTGTAACAGCATTATCTATTAATGCTTGCAGCTCCGCACCGGTCACATGTATCTTAGCATTTTCATGGTTTTCCACCGGATGACTGTTTGCCTCTTCTGACCTAGTCATGTAGCTTCAATTGCTACATAAAAGAAAATAAGGACAAGGTTTATTTGGAAGTCTATACAGTACTATCGTTCTTGACGATTTATTAACCATTGTTTTAATAACTATTTTTGGTCAATTTGCTAAGTATATACATATTCAGGATCTTTATTACAATCCCTAGTTATAATTTAATAATAGCACAAAAGGCCTAGTCACGTAGACAAGTTTAATTTATAAGCCCAGATTTTATGGAATCGAGGCATTAAGGTTTGAATCAAAGTTCATTACCTTTTCTTTGACAGGGAGTTGTAGGCTACCACTGTCTTTAGTCTCAAAGGACGTTAATTATAGCCCGTAGGCACTTCATCTTTTAGAGGGATGATTATTTTAATAAGTAAAATTGGAGTAATCCAATTTAAGGATGACTTATGCAATTTTATCGAATCACATTTTGTCAAGAATGCTAACATGTTTTTAGATGTTAACAAGGATTGGAATCTTTTGAATAGGTTTTACCATTTTGGCCATGTCCGCAACGACATATAGACTAGGTTTTACCTTTAAGATTCTTTTTAATATTTAACGCAGAACAATCCTAAATTGAGATGTTAATATGGATTTGAATCTAATTGTGGAACTACCATATTGGCCCTGTTTTAAGGTGACACATGGCTAGGTCTTGTCCTTTTTAGATTTTTCCATTTTATTATAATGGTAGATCTTATAATAGGAATGTTATTTTAAATCCAACCGTTTCATTAAAATTTAAATAAATACATGGTTGCCCTAAACGGGACTTCTAACTGAAATGACTTGCCCATGCAGGGGCTAATCAGGAAAATAACAAAGGAAACAAATAAGGACAAAATAAAACGAATTAGGATTAGTCCTAAGTTCCTTGTCTAGACTCGAGAATCAAAGAATGTGCAATTGTGTAACTGAGATTAAACACAAAAGGCTAGTGTTTAATTCACTCAGTGTTGGCTCTGATACCAACCTGTCACCCCCCGATATTTCCACGTATTACCGGTGGGCCCAGTGGGGATTATCGTGACGTAGTTGATATCGTCTTAGTCAAACAACACAAATTTAAATGCATAGCAGAAGCAAAAGATAGATTCATTTCAACCGAATAAATTGTAATATTAAGTATCACAAAATAGTTGAAACAGATCCACATGCGGATCAAATAAAAAGGAAACTTTGTTCAACAGACTTTAACATCTGGAGCTTTCGAGACTTGATTATTGATGCCTGGAGTAGCCAGCCTATTACGTATAGTACCTGCACTTAGCCTTTTTGGAAAGTACGTCAGTTTACACTGGTAAATACAACTTAACTGACTCATTTTGAAAATGTTTAAAAATTGATTTGAATGCACTTAGGCAAAAATATCTTTTATAACTGGGGACAATTATTCAAAAATAATCTTGTATACAGTTTTACTTATTTGTCATCCGTTAGGGCAGGTTTGTAGGGCCGGACAAGATTAACTGACACGCCACAGGTATAATGCCCACAAGGTTGATTCCTTTAAGTGTATTACCAGTTTTTACATAATGCAACTGTCAGGTGTACGCCTACACCCCTTGCTTAGGTCGTGGCCATTTCTTTGAATGATGCGAAGGATATCCGAGACATGGTCATTTAACCATCAAAGGCCATACACCAAATAATACAGATTAAAACGAGTTATGTAAATACATCAATCACAATCCGATTTAAATTACTACACACCCGACCAAGCGGTACTTTTATAGTACCGTATCCCAAGCCCGTATAGGGAAAATAAGTTAAGAGTATTTACCTGAGCAAAGTATAAATCAAATACAGCAAGTGCACGTAGCTTTTACTGGGCTCCTAATCTGGAACGGAGGTTTTTAATAACCTATTAGAATCCTAACGGGTCTTTAATTAAGCTTAGACTTAGACCGGTTAGTTTTCAAAAGGAAGACACGGTTCAAACACATGATAAAGCGAAGACCGGTTTAGAATGTGGTTTTGACCCGACAAGCTTGTATGCTTGTTTAATATGGGTAACTTAAACACATTCTGGATTTTGAGATGAGAACGATATGGTTTGACCCGTTTCGGCTAATATATGCAAACTAGTTACATAAGCGAAAAGTGCATAACGGTTAACGATATGAGTCATATACAAGTTTCTTAAGTTAATATGCCTTAAATATGTTGTGACATCAGTAAGATATCTTCTATTATGCCCAAAACGGATTTAAACTCAAATTACGCCCCGTAGGGGTATTTTGGTCATTTTAAAGGTTATAAAAGAGTTTAAATATAAATCTGAGTTACGGGTCTGATGTAATCAGTAAAAATACTTAATTTACTAAGTTATATCAGTAGGGTATAACCTATGTGTGAAATTTATCATTTCTAACCATACTATGCACCGAAGGGGCATTTTGGTAATTTCACTTAAGCCTAAAAGGTCAAAACTGGAAACCTGAGTTTAAAACTTTTGCTTACTGTTAAAATATAAATATTTACTAAAAATATCAATAGGCATCAACCCTTATATGTTTGAAATAGTTTTTATACATACTATGCATTAAAAATGCTTAAAAAGGCGATTTTAAGCTATTTCCGGGTTTTATAAGAAAAGCTGATATTTTTATTATTCCAGAAGGCTTAAAATACTTTATTTATCATATTGGATCAGTAGAAAAAGGTTTGGTATCAAAAGGATTGGTAAAACTCCTTTTGTAGCCTAAAAGGGCAAAACCGACAATTACCGGATCAAGCTTAGAACTCTATGTTATGCTTAGCCTAAAAATAAATAAAAATCTCCCAAAATCCCAAAATATTATTTTATATTAGTGGGTAAAAAGTTTGGTATCAAAAATCAGGTTTAGATAGGCTAAACGCTAATTACACCGTTTAATTACTAAAAAGCTTTTCTAATTACGCTAATGAGCATAACTCTTAATCTAGACCTCAAACTGATGTCAAATTTTAGGTACAAGTTTATAAATCAATAACTAAGGTTTCTACTCTTTTACATTTTCAAAAATCACGTTTTAAGGTCATATGGGCATAATAGTCAACATTTAGGCATTTAACGGAAATATGCATATGAATCGGATAACTAATGAACCAAGTTGTATAATCACAGAGGGTTATACTTATATGAAACCTGGTCCTAATAAGGCTCTAAGACATTTCTAAACTATGCTCTAATGGGTCAGAGCTAAAAGTCAAAGCAAAAGTCTACTTTTGCGACTTTCGGTTCTGAACCGAGCTTAAACTGAAAATTGTCGAGTTCAACATGTTTAGACATGTTCTTACATTAATTACCAAGTTATATTAATGACAAAACAGGTTGCATAGCTTCTACATTGCTAATTATGCATTAATTTGAAAATAAGCTTTATGTTGACTTTTTTGAGATTAACTTTGACCCGACAATTGACCTAGTTAGAATGGGAATCAGAGGGTGTCCTTTTAAGGGTTTATTACCCACATAATTACCAACTCATAGGTACTTTCAATTTGGAACTTGACTGGACAAATTAAGATTAATGACGAAGTCAAATCTTAATTATGACGGTTTGACTTTAAGCTAATTAACTAAGCAAAACTGAATTAAGAAAAGTTAAGGACACTTACCAAGGTCCTATGCACGACTAATGATCACTAGGAAGAGGTCTTGAGCTCCAGGAATCCTCAGAGAGTGAGTTGTGGAGTTTGCAAGTGAATGATCAAATGGTGCAACAAGTGGGTTCTTATATAGGAGCTTTGATTAATCAAGATCATGCCAAATAAGTCTATGGGATGATTCCTGATCATCCCAAGTGTCCCTAGGTCCTCAAAAACCATCAAACAAGCCCCTTGAATCGAAAAACAAGCTTTGAAGTCGGTGTAACTTGCTGAAACAGACATCTGCCAAGTTTTTCTGATGATGGCAGTGCCAGGTGGCCCGCGTAAGGGTCCTTACATACCTTACGCGGCCGGTATGAGACCTGGGCCAGGTTTCACAAGTTTCAACTATTTACACTTCAGCCCCTGGTCCTTCCAAACATGGTTTTAAGCTTGTTTCTTGCAATTTCAACCTTCTAACTTGACTTTTAAGGGCTCCATGACATAGCCAAACATTGTTAAGTCCTCGGTTAACTTTATGATCACCCGTAAAGCCTTTAATTTCAACATTGATGCTTTTAACCCATCGTATACGAATATTGTCATCACTTTCTCATACTTTAACGAAACCTTGTGAAATTTTTATCACTTATTCTCGTGAGTATAATTAATCATTACAAAGCTTTGGGTTTGTTAAAAGGTCACTCAGAGGTATACTTTATACATGTTGGCACATTTAACCCCTGTAGTTTGTAATTCCTCACTTTCTTTCACAATTAGCTTCGTATGATCCATGATTTATTCGTTTAAGGGTATAAACATCATGTAGGGTTATTAAAAGGTATATTTATCTGTTGTTGACATTTTGAACCCTCATATTCACATACTTTCTTTGTTTGTCAACTTTAGTCCCTCTAAATCACTTTTTTACACGTTTAAAGTCCATGACACGTGTTGATATATTATTGGACATAAATTTACGAGGTGTTACACTTTAGCATACTGTAACTTTGGTGTGTGCGTATATACACATATTTTTATCGTGAATAAACACACGATTCGGTTTTAAATTTATAAAAGTGATTAATACTTTAACATCAAAACACACACGAAAGAGGCAAGTGTATCCCGTCACATATGTAGTAAAGTATCGATAACAACCAAGTATCAATCCAAGGAAATGGGCGGAGGAATAATACTAGACCTTTGTCATTAAATTAACGGAAGAAAGATAAGTTTTGTGATTTTCTAAAAACTAAAGTAAGCATAAACCAATACTTAATAAAACATAGTAAATACCAAATAAGAAAATAGATAAGTAGCATTGCTTTATACACAACCATAGCATGCAAACTAAGTCGGTTTTGCCACTAGAAACATTTGATCAATTCTTCATTTTCAAGACAATTAGTATCCCT
The DNA here is from genome assembly GCA_030545235.1 of Helianthus tuberosus. NCBI lineage: Eukaryota > Viridiplantae > Streptophyta > Magnoliopsida > Asterales > Asteraceae > Helianthus > Helianthus tuberosus. Next base: position 18,660 of record JARYGA010007240.1, on the reverse strand, counting down.
TTCGAGAATCCTAACATGACAATCATTCGGAAAGCTAAAATGATAAACACACTTTAACCACCTAAAATTGTTCTTTAACATGCAATTGATAAATGTCTATGAGAATCTATTAAAAATAAGTTAGTCATCCGTTAGGCATTTTCTAACCTCACTTAAACAAGGAAAGTGACATCGATAAACACAATGCAACCACCGAGACAAGCATAAACTAGATTAAATCACAACCGAGTTCATTTTACAAATCTTGCACATAAATTCACCAAGATAGCAATTTTGGCCTAAAATACTAACTAAGTTAACAATTCAAGGCAAGAAATCATAACAACAGTATTTAACCCGTTAAGGTCCTTACGTGACGGAAAGCTTTCTTGATTAATAATAATTACATTTTATTAAACCACTAACCATTTCTAGTATCATGATGCACGCATTTTAACCAAGCTAAACTAGTTAACCAAGTTTAAAGTTTACTAATACATGATTAATTAAGCTTCATCTTTCAACCATCTCAACTAACCAAATATTAATCATCCAACATAATTACTTATAATCAAGAAATCAACAACAATAACAAGGTTGCAAACTAATCATCAAAGATTAACATAGAAAATACTTCCAAGTGTCATTACAAACAAAGTTAACATACTAATGGCTATAATTAAGCAAGGGATTGTTGTGTTTTTGCCCAAAGGTAATAATAATACATAAACATTAATCTAAAAGCTTGAAACATTAACAAAATTATGGAAAGATTAGAAAACCAAACCATAAACAAGCACTAGATTAAGAATCCGGATAGTAATGGAGCTAAACGGGACAATGTGGCTTGAATCCGGGTGAAAGCTAATGCCTCCGGAGCCTGAAAATCGCCTGAATTGCTCTCCAAAATTCCAGAGTTACGAGCAGAATATTTCTACATGTTTTTTATATTATTTCGGTCTCGCACTGTCGTGCACTTTATTGGCACGACCGTTCACTTTATGCATTATTGGAGTTACTGTGCACCATACCGCATGACATCATCATATCTTGACCGTCTTCGATCTCGCACGACCGTTCATCTGGTGGCACGGACGTGCGTTTCCGGGTTCTTGTTGCACGGAATCTCGAATGGGTTGTGCATTACCGGGGTTGGGCTGGTCATTGGATCTGCACGGGGTGCAACCATCCGCACGCCCGTTCGTCTCCGGGATTGTCTTGCACGCCGGATTGCACCCTCGTTCACTGCCGGGCTGGGCTGTTTTGTCGGATATGCACGGTCGTTCCACTCAATGCACGACCGTGCCAAACGCCCAGGTCAGAATTTTCCACAGAATGTTCGCAGCTTTGTCGTTTCATCCGGGAAGTCCTCGTTTTCACTATCATCTTGTCTGGCATGCTGTTTTAGGCCTGTAAACAAAAGTATACTTGATTAAGTATCCGAATGACGGTTTTACGGCCGAAAACGCATAAAATGGGGATAAAATGGGGGACTAAAATATGTATAAATTAGTGAATATCAAACTTTCTAGCTGATGTACTATCATTTCCTCTTTTTACACAAACTCTTTTTGGTTTTCTATTGTTTTTGGATTTTGAAAATATCTCATGTTTTTGGATTTTTGCATTTTTTATTGTTTTTGTATTCTCTGAAAAATATATCTATCTCCCCCTAAAGACGAAAACAATTAAAAAGACAACAAACCAAAGCAGTCTGCTTTTCAACATCCTCTGCCTCGGTTTTCTCATCAACGCCAAGTTTCTTTTCCGCATCCGACAACAATTTCATACCATTCAATTTTAAAAGATATTGAAAACGTGCTTTATCAAAAGCTTTGGTATGTAAATCTGCCTTTTGTTCGTCGGTGTGGATTTTGTCTATTCGTATCAACTTCTTCTCGAAACAGTCTCGGATGAAGTGATGATGAATTTCTATATGTTTGGTTTTAGCGTGATGTACTGGATTTTTTGTAATGTTTATTTCAGCCTCATTATCAACAAAAATAGGTGAAGTAAGAAAGTGCAAACTGTAATCGCGCATCTGTTGCTGGATCCACAGGATCTGCGAGCAGCAGCTGCTGGCAGACACGTACTCTGCTTCACATGTAGAAAGAGCAATAGAGGTTTGCTTCTTATATTGCCAAGTGACCAGTCGGGGTCCAAAGAATTGGCATCCTGCAGTTGTTGATTTTGCGTTAAGCTTGCAGCAACCGAAGTTAGAATCTGAGTATCCTTCGAGCATGAAGTCACCATCTTTGGGATACCACAACCCCAGCGTTGGAGTTCCTTTCAGGTAGTGTAGGATCCTCTTGACGATAGACATGTGCGAAGCTCTAGGACTCGACTGATATCGGGCCGCGAGGCATGTCGAGTACATGAGCGGTATAGCGTCTCGTCCACCTTCTCTCCGGTGAGATCAGGGTTGATACCATGATTGGTTGCTAATGGGGCGGATATTGGAGCTGTCTCGGACATCCCAAATTTCTCTAGAACGTTGTAAACATACTTCGTTTGATGAATGAAGTTCCCTCAGGCATTTGGTCGACCCTGAGCCCTAGGAAGAACTTCATCTCACCCATTGACGACATTTCGAACTTCTGCTTCATCACTTTTTCGAAATCTTTGCAAAGTTCTTCGTTTGTTGACCCGAAGATTATATCATCAACGTAAATCTATACGATCAGTAAGTGCCCATTGACTTCCTTTGTGAAGAGGGTAGCGTCCACTTTCCTCGGATAAAGCTGTTGGCAAGAAAGTCTTGAGAGAGCGTCTCGTACCAGGATCTCGGGGCCTGATGCAAACCATACAACGCTTTGTCTAGCAAGTAAACCTTGCCTTTGTGGATTGGGTCGGTAAAGCCCGGTGGCTGTCCGACGTAGACCTCATCTTTCACTTTTCCGTAAAGAAATGCCGATTTGACATCTAACTGGTACACTTTAAATCCTTTCCATGAAGCGAAAGCAAGGAAAATTTTGATTTCTTCAAGTCGAGAAACTGGAGCATAAACCTCGGTGAAGTCTATCCCCTCTTGCTGACTAAAACCTTGGACTACGAGTCGAGCTTTGTTTCTGACAATCACTCCTCGGTCGTCTCTTTTGCATTTGAACACCCATTTTGTGTTTATCTTCCGGGGTCCATCAGGTAGGTCCACAAGCTTCCATACACCAAGTTTCTTGAATTGATTCAGCTCCTCTTGCTTTGCATTGACCCATGATTCTTCCGTCAGTGCTTCCATGTAGGTTCGCGGTTCGATCTGCGAAATTAAGCAACTGAGTGAGAATTTAGTTTGTAATGGAGCAATTTTAGTATAAAAGCAAGAAAGGCCATGGTCAATCTGGCTTCTTGTGTGAACTCCTGATTGTAGCTCTCCTATTATCAACTCCTCTGGGTGGTATGACAGAGTCCTCGGCATAACTTCGCCAGGAACATCCACCTCGCCTTCCAAATTAGTGACATTTTAGTCCGCAACTTGTTCATTGTCAAGAACTGTCTGATCTGAAGATTGGATTTGCTCCCCCTCAGATTCTGAATCACCACGGTCAAATGTTGGTCTATCATCAGATTCTAAATTATTATCATTGGCTGTCGTCTGATTTTCAGGAGCAGGCTCGCGTTCTGAAGTAGTTGGAGTTTGCTGAACTTCATCATTCTCTCCAGCATGACTAGGACCAGCTTCATCATCATTGGAAGTTTGTTGTTGACGTGTAGAAGACCTTGCTGGAAATCTTCCCTGGGATGCTTTATATTCTCGTAAAATATCCAAATCATCAAAGAACTCTGGCTATTCTTCTAGATCAAATGAATCCCATAAGGTATCATAGTCAAATCGCCATGAGTCTGCGGGCTTCTGTTGAGGCATTGTGTAGCCTTGACATTCAACATGTTGTGCTTCGATGTTCCTTTTGAGACTTGGAATAAAAACTCGTCTGAGTGGACTTGAATACCCCACGAAGATACCTTCTATGCTCTTTGAACCAAACTTGCCATCGGGATCTAGAACTTGTGACAACTGGCACCAAACCGGTAATTTCCGTACACTTTAATCATTAGTTAATGACTGCAATTATGAGTTTAATTGTCAGCAATGTCTGAACACCTGATTAAACAAGTGAATTCATGCACGTTGTATACTACAAAATATTGCTTTATGCATAAATGAGAGCGTTGCGTCAAAAATAATAGTAAACTCACCGGTAAGACACACTGTGTCAACAGAACTGCAGAAAGCAGTCAGACAATAAAATTGGAGCCTAGGTGTAGGTCCGACAACAAGAATGCATTAAAACCCAAGAGTACATACAAGGGTTTAATATATATGCAATACGAAAGCAAAAATAAGCACTAAAAAGCACCCGAAACGCACTTTAAGTGCATAATTTATATAATTCAGCAGCATTTAAACATGTGAATATTATGCAGAAATGTCGTTTTATCATCCAGAATATTTCCCTAAGTGTTGGCAATTGAAAGGGTACAAGAAGGGTACTTAAAAGACACTAAAAAGTGTAATTTAGCACTTTAACGAACCGGTGTCTAACCGAACAATCGGACAATACCCGGAACACCAAAATAATGCTAGAAGCATTGTTTTTATTTTTCTAAGCTAGTTAGGGTCCCCGAACACCCTAACACACTATACATTAAATAATACACACTAGTATCCTAACTAACACCTTTGAGTCCTAACTAAATCAAGTAACTAACCATTACAAGTTACACTTTACCCCCCCCCCCATATGTTGGACGGTTGGGAGACCATATCCCCACATGGGATTTTAATTTTATATCTTATTAGATCCTAGTGTACTAGAGGGGACATATTGCACCTTGGATTATAAGTTGTTGGAGAAACATTCTATTTAACCACTAGACTTCATTCTCACTTCATCATCTTCATTCAACAACACCAAAAACTCTCTCATCTCTCCCTCTAACTCACGGCTTCAACCACACACCCACACACCTTCATTTCAAGCTTCATTCCATCCATTCTCTTGGTATACAATGGTGTAAGAAGCAAAGTTAGGAAGTGTGGAAGCAACGGAACTTGAAGGACCTTCTTCATTTGCTTTTATCCACCTCATTTACCCTCTTGAACTTCCCTAGCCTTGTGCTAGTAGTAAGTGCTTAAAATCTTCATATTGTTCTTGTTTATGATGGTTAATAGATGATTTAATGACTAAAAATCATGAAACACTAAAGAACTTACATTAAAGTGTTGAACATAAGATGAATAAGGTGGATAAAGAGAAGATATGTGTGTAAATCTTGTGAAACTTGTCTAGTTATGATTATTTGATGTTGTTGTTAGTAAAAGCAAGATGGATCATCATCTAGACATACTAGTCCATGTTAGAAAGCATAAACTAGTAGGATGTAAAAGTTAGAAAATTAAAAGATGATGGATCCATCCATTCATAAGACATGAACTTGAGTAAAAGTAATTTTCTTGTAAAATAAGACTCTAAACATGTAGATCTAAGGATCTACAAGTGGTTTTTCGGAAGAACCAAGCAAAAATATTAGTCTTGTTTAAAACCCGGATCTTATCCGAACTAAAAGCATTTTTAATAAATAAACAAGTGTGTAGACACTTGTGTCACAAGAAAAATTTAACAAAGAAATATTTTTGTAAACCTTGACTAGAAGTTGTGAAACTTCATATTCTTTAAAAATAAAGTTTTTAAGAAATGAAACTTATTTTTAAAGATAACAAGACTTACTAAATGTGCTAGTAAGTTACTACACATTTTTGTAAATATTCAAGTTCATGAAAAGAAGAAATTAGTGATTATTGTTGATGAGTATTGTTGATAATTGTTGTTGATGATTGTTGACGATTTAAAAGAAAATAAACACATGTTTTGAAAACATGGGAAACCTCCATTTTTAGGGGAAACTCTGTCAAAATTTTTATAAATTTCGACACTTAGAAAAATATAAGTTTTTGAGAAACTTATTCCCTAAAAATGTATTTAAAAGTGTTACCAAGGTTTCCCTAATTTTTGGTGATAAGAAATGGTGATTTCTTCAAAAATAAAAATGGATATTATGTATATATATTTTTGAGAGAAAAATATATATTATTTTATCACCAACCTTTGTGCTAAGTGTATATAGTATGTGTTATACGTGCTAGTGTATTAAGACTTAAAAATACACTAAATACTCATGAGGAGTATAAACATAAAAATACACATACAACATACAAGATACATAATTCGGGTGCAAAGTGCAAAACATGAGATACTTATATTAATTTTTGAGAAAATAATATAAGTAAGATACTTAGTTAAAAATATAAAATATTTTTAACACAAGAATATATACACAAAAGAGAGTGACTGTACTTGTGCGACGCAAGTCTAGTGACTAACGTTAAGAAAACGCGTATAGGTTACGACGTTAACTAAGCAAATCCGGTGAAGTTTACGACGCAAGGAACGCAAAGTTGTGAGTTCATGCTCCCCCTTTTCTCTTTAACTGTTTTCAGTTTTTATAACTACGGGGGTGGAATACTTGTACAAATGTACAAAATTTATAATTGGTATGATATAAATACAAGAAGTACACTTGGTGAGAACGAGAACCAAGTGTGATGAAATATAAGAATATGAGAAGCGCACTTGGTGAGAACGAGAACCAAGTATGAGGCGCTATGAGAAATGATAACAAGAAACGCGCTTGGTGAGAATGAGAACCAAGTAGGATGCGTTATGAGAAATAGTGTCACGAATAGGGTACAGAAGCACCATTAATCGTGTACATACTTAGACCGCAGAACAAAAGGTTAGATCTAACGGGTGCCTGGCAGCCACACTCTCGGTGAGGGCGAGAATCGAGTAGTGCTTTTGTGTCTCAGAATATACCAATTAAATGCCTTAGGTTTGGTGACTTCCTATGTCGTGCCACATGTTAATGGCTTTGCAACCCATTAACAATCTGATATTTACAGAAATACTGTATTTACATAAAATTCATACCTTACTAAAATTGATATATAACTTGAAGTACGTGGGGTACTCAAGAAAATTGATATATAACTTGAAGTACGTGGGGTACTCAAGAGGATTGATATATAACTTGAAGTACGTGGGGTACTCAAGAAAAGATTGAATTATACATGAGTACGTGGTGTACACATGAAACTGAATTTATATATGAAAACTTGATTTATTCACAAACTATGTTTTCATACAAAGTATACAAGCGTGAAATACAAAACTGCATGAATTCACACCAACATTATGTTGACGTTTTTCCAAAACTCACATGTATTTCAGGTAACTAGGATGGATGTGCGCGCGGTCTCGCTTATGCTTGTGGATGTCGCTTAAGTTTATCTTTAAATAAAGTTGTAAACTTTTTAAGACAATGTTTTATGCGACTTAGCGATATAAACGCTAAACTTATGTTTTCAAATTATGGTATTTGATGTTTTTACGAGCATATAGCATGTTTACCTTTCGTATGCAATGAGAACCTTTCATGATCACACCTCGTGCTTCCGCCGCAGAGAGGGGTGTGACAGATTGGTATCAGAGCTGCGATTGTAGTGAACCAGGATTCCTTCTCGAGTCTAGTCTACAATCTCTAGGATCCATTCACGAAAACAATTTTCAAAGAGTTTTCATTGCATAAAACATCCCGCGACATCCACTACCTGAAACTGTCTACAAGAGTCTAGAAAAGACACTACGAGACTTAGAGTGCACTTGAGTAGCACTTGTCGTTGACTAGAAATTACTTGCAATTATGTGTGATAATTAGCATGTACTAGAAGTAGAAGGTCACAAATATACGTGACTTTATCTGATAGCGATGGCTCATCTGAAGGAAGAAATACGAGGATGAAACGAACTGTGCGGACTGTGCAAGGAGTTACGTAATTATGGATGCATACATAATTATGGAATTCAGTGCACAAAAATCACAGCAAGTCTTGTCACGTATAGATTCCCTCAGTGCAAGCCTACTAAGTACTCTGCTAAGAGTAATAATTGTTTGATGTCACTTAGGTGGTATATATACCTGTGAATATATATGATACTACTGTCTAGGGTGACGATATCAAACAAATGTCTAACCCTGTTATGTTATGTTCTGTCAGAACATGGCACCCAGGAAAGCTGTGAATGCTCGCAATGATGATCAACCTCCACCTCCCCCACTGCCAAGAACTACTGAAGAGCTGAACGCTCTGCTAGAGGAAAGGATCTCCGCTGCTATCGCCCAGTACGAGGCGAACCAAACCCAAGACAGTGGAGGACCAAGCAACGCTAGGCGTAATGGGAATGGAGATTCGTCTGGAGGCAATGCAGCTCAAGGCTGCACTTTCAAGCAGTTCCTCGACTGCAAGCCGATGAACTATGACGGCACAGGAGGTTCAGTAGCATTTGTGCGCTGGACGGAGAAGACTGAAGCTACTTTCCGCATGAGCAAGTGTACCGCGGGTCAACAAGTCACCCTTGCTACTGGGTTGTTTGTCGATGAAGCTCTGACTTGGTGGAACCTGCAAGTCCAAACCTTGGGCGATGATGCCGCTTATGGCCTAACTTGGGACGAGCTAAAGGAAAGAATGAGAGAGAAGTACTGCTCTCGTGCCGAACTCCAAAGGCTGGAAACGGAGTTCTGGCACTTGACTATGGAAGGTGCTGACATTAATGGTTACACTCGAAGGTTCCACGATCTGTCTAGAGTGCTTCCCTACATGGTGACTCCCGAATTCAAGCGCGTTGAACGCTACATTTGGGGACTGGCCCCAGAGTTTCGTGGCATGGTGACGTCGGCCAAACCACAAACAATCACGGAGGCTGTAACTCTGGCTGTCAGTCTGACTGAAGATTGTGTTCGTATGAAGAAATTATCACTAAACCCAACAGAGAAGACCGAAACACATGCTGAGTCATCTGGGGACAAGAAAAGGAAGCATGCAAACCTGAATCAGGCAATTCGTAACAACAAGAGCTCCAACAAGAAGCGTGACCCCAACCCGCCTCAGGAGGCGAAATCTCTTGCAGCCATGAACGACGCTCCAGCAAAGGGATACATGGGCACCTTGCCCAAATGCCATCGGTGTAAACGCCATCACGAGGGAGCTTGTCGCATCTCAAAGTGTGACAAGTGTGGAAAGTTGGGTCACCGCATTGAAGACTGTTGGAGTAAGAGGAACGGGAATGGAAATCGTAACGGGGCTGATGATAGGAACAATGGTGGAAATGGAAACGGTGCTGGTAGTAAGAATGGCAACGGGAAAGGGCAGAACCAAAGATGCTTCAAGTGTGGAAGCAATGATCATTTCATGAAGAACTGCCCAGAGAGAAACAACGCTCCGGCTCGAGCATTCGTGATTGGAGCAAGAGACGCACGCGAGGACCCTAACGTGGTCACCGGTACGTTTCTCATTAACAATCACTTTGCATCCATACTATTTGACACTGGCGCCGATTATAGCTTCATGTCTGTGGAATTTAAACGCATACTCGGAATTGAATCTAGTAGATTAGAAATTCCTTATTCCATAGAACTAGCCAATGGTAAACTTGTTGAATCGGGCGAAGTTGTGAGAGGCTGCACACTAGAACTTGGTGAACGAAGATTTAGCATCGACCTCCTACCTATTCAATTGGGTAGCTTCGATGTAGTAGTCGGGATGGACTGGTTGTCCAAGAACAAAGCGGAAGTTATTTGTCATGAGAAAATCATTCGCATCCCTTTAGCGAATGGTGAAACTCTCATCGTGCATGGAGAAAAACGAGACGCGCCTCTTCGAATCATCAGTTGTATGAAGGCACAGAAGTGCTTGAGGAAAGGGTGTGTCGCTTTCCTAGCACACGTTATAGACAAGAAGGCTGTGGAGCGAAAACTCGAAGACATTCCTGTGGTGAAGGAATTTCCTGATGTGTTCCCTGAAGATCTGCCAGGACTACCTCCGCAACGACAAGTCGAATTCCGTATAGACTTGGTTCCGGGAGCTGCTCCTGTAGCCAAGGCACCCTATCGACTTGCGCCATCCAAAATGCAAGAATTATCTACACAGCTCCAGGAGTTGTTGGATAAAGGATTTATAAGGCCAAGCTTCTCACCCTGGGGAGCTCCGGTATTATTCGTGAAGAAGAAGGATGGAACACTGCGGATGTGTATCGATTACAGGGAACTGAACAAACTCACGATCAAGAATCGGTATCCGCTACCAAGGATTGATGACTTATTTGATCAATTGCAAGGATCAAGCTACTATTCCAAGATCGACCTTCGGTCTGGATACCACCAGCTGAGAATCCAAGAGGAAATCGTACCCAAGACTGCATTCAGAACGCGATATGGGCACTACGAATTTCTGGTGATGCCATTCGGGCTGACAAATGCACCAGCGGTCTTCATGGATCTGATGAACCGCGTTTGCAAACCATATCTCGATAAATTCGTGATTGTATTTATCGATGATATCCTGATTTATTCGCGAACGAAAGAAGAACACGAGCAACATCTCAGAACCATCTTGGAACTACTGAAGAAAGAGAAGCTTTATGCAAAGTTCTCCAAATGCGAATTCTGGATTCGCGAAGTACAATTTCTTGGTCACGTTGTGAATGAGAAGGGCATTCATGTAGACCCATCCAAGATTGAAGCGATAAAGAACTGGGAAGCTCCCAAAACCCCAACTGAGGTTCGTCAATTTTTGGGCTTAGCGGGCTATTATCGGCGATTCATCGAGAATTTCTCAAAAATAGCTCTACCGCTAACGACCCTTACTCAGAAAGACAAGAAATACGACTGGGGTTACAAACAAGAAGAAGCCTTCCAGTTACTTAAGAACAAGCTCTGCGATGCACCGATACTATCATTACCCGAAGGCACTGAAGACTTCGTGGTATACTGCGACGCCTCGCGACAAGGCTTGGGTTGCGTGCTCATGCAACGCCAGAAAGTCATCGCTTACGCTTCAAGACAATTGAAGGTTCATGAAAGAAACTATACCACGCACGACCTGGAGCTAGGTTCGGTAGTATTCGCCTTGAAGATTTGGCGACATTATTTATATGGTACTCGATGTACAATCTTCACAGATTTGATCAGAAGGAATTGAATATGCGCCAGCGACGTTGGGTCAAGCTGCTGAACGATTATGACTGTGAGATTAAGTACCATCCTGGAAAGGCAAACGTTGTAGCGGACGCGTTGAGCCGAAAAGAAAGGGTTAAGACCCTAAGGGTTCGAGCATTGGAAATGACGATTCGAACAAACCTCACTGCACGCATTCGGGATGCACAACAAGAAGCTCTTAAAGAAGAGAACCGTAAAGCTGAATACCTACGGGGTATGCTGAAGTACATGGTGCCAAATGAAGAGGGAGCCTTATACTTCAAGAAGCGTATTTGGGTTCCGCTCTATGGATGTGACAACCCTCAAAATCCCATGTATTCCGTAAAATTTATTAATAATAATTAATGTGCTTGACGACTGTGTGGAATTACGTAACTGCTTTCTGATATCTGTGTTATGCTTACACGTATTTGTTAATATACTAATAGTGTACAGAAAGGTCACTAAATAGTCCGTTATATTTTCCTAAGTGTTAGAAAGTAAAAACGTTACAAAAATATATACATAGGACACGTTACGAATTAATTAAGCACTTTAATGGAAAAGTATCGAACCGAATAGCCGGACATTACCCGAAACACGAAAATATTGTTAAACACATCGTTTATATTTTTCTGAGCTAGTTAGGGTCCCCGAACACCCTAACACCCGTTATAATACACTACACACTAATAACTAGTTTTAATCTCTAACTAAACTAACTAACCTCTTAACTATCTAGTTCAAATTCAACTAGACCCCCCCCCTCAACCATACGGTTATATGGGAAATCCCCACAAGATTTCCTTGATTATTATATTAGATGGTGTTTAGTACTAAGGGAGCATAAGGCACAATGGGTAATTAAGTGTTGGAACTCACTTATTTATACACACTAGAGCATACACAATCATCTTCATCTTCATCAAATAACCAACCTTCTCTCCCTCCCCTTCTTTGTTCTCGGCAGCCCCATCATCACTACACCGCCATCATTACTTGATCACTTTCAAGCATTTCACAAGCACACAAAGGTGTTAGAAGGTCGACAACGAAGCTCGGTGTGTTAGGAAGTTGAAGGACCTCTCTCGTTTCCTTTTAACCACCACTTTTCCACACTTGAACTTCCCTAGCCTTGTGCTAGTAGTAAGTTTCTTAAATCTTCATATTGTTCATGTATTTTATGGTTAATAGATGATTAATGGTTAAAAACTTATGAAACCTTAAAAGAACTTACATTAGTCTTGGATAAAAGATGAATAAGATGAATAAAGAGAAGATAGGTGTGTAAATCATGTAGATCTTGTGTGATTATGATTATTGGTTGATTATCGGATGTCTTACTGGTTAATATTAATATGTGATGTTGTTGTGGTCACTAAACTTGTTAACGGAATCGATCGAACACGATTTAGAAGGTTAAACACTGAAAATCAGAATCTGTCCATACTTTACAGCCAACTTCAGTTGGCTGTAAACAGGTCTTAAACTCAACGAAAAACCGATATTTTGAATCTAAAATATGTTATTATGAAATACGGTTCTAATGGCACTGGAATCGTAATTTTTGGACTCCGTTTACTATTTTTAAAGTGTTAATTTGTAACAGCAACTTAAGCTGAATTTTGACAGCAATAAATGGGTGTCGTACTTTCAGTCATAACCTGAGTTTTGTGATGAATCGGACCATGAAATTTGTACAGTAGATAACAACCTATGTATTTGTAATTACCCCACTGGAATTTCGTAAATCGGACACTCGATGAATTTTTAATAAATTGTTTCATGGACTGTGGTCTGAAATACATAAATCTGAGTTCAGTCCCGAATATGAATTTTTATAAAATGTGGGTAATGAACCGGACCCTGATATTTTTACACAATAAAATATGGAATGTTTATGACATTCTATAAAAATTTCAGAATTTTTGGAATAATCTAACTATTTTATTTAAATGTCCAAAAAACAGCCGGTTTTGAGTATTAATGCTGAATTGACATAAGTTGTGACTTGCGTGTCTAAATGTCGAGTATGCTATCTGTGAATGATTTGACATGTTATATATGTTATGTGCATTATCGTATGTTTGATTTTGAGTGGGGAATGGACGGGAAACTTAGATGGGCATAAACCGTTACAGTGATGCATGTTGTGTGATAGATACGTGTTGGAACTTTGTGTTCTATTTGAAAGCCACTAAATGACTAACTGGTAAATCATACTAGGACGTGATTGACCGACCTTGACTGTTAGCTATATTGAGAATCTAACCGAGCAAACCGAGGTGAGTTCACACACTTTCTAAGGCATGGGACTCCCGGTGGTTTGGGAATGGGTTAAAGAATTTAAAACTAAATCTACATATCCTCCTTGGGTAGGATATGTACGGCCATCCTCCATAGATAGGATGCCATTATTAATCCTACGAATTCTCCTGGTGCAGAATACGTACGTTCGTCCTCCTGGTGCAGGACAACAACCTTAAAACTAGCTAGACAAAACTCTATCATGAAGTCCCTCAATTTATATCGACTTAATCGCCGAGGCCAATGGCGAGCGGGTCATTAGTTAATAGCGCTATTAGGTTTAACAAACCTCACACCGTGCCAGTCGGACGGGCGTGTACTAATGGACTATGGCAGATTGTCAGTGATGATAGACACTGATATAGGGCACAACTTATTTGCGTAGCAGTCGATATCATACCGTCTAGTAGTTCAAACGGGGAAAACCCCCACTGATCATGGTTATGGATTGGGTAAAGAAAAAGGATATGGATAAACATACTTTCAACTACGGGGTAACCCCCACGGCAAATAAGCCAACGAAAGTCAAACCATGTTTTTCAGAAACAACTTAAAACTAAACAACCAAACGTGAACTCACTAAACAACCCACGGCAAATAAGCCAACGAAAGTCAAACCACGTTTTGCACGAGGAAGGTGTCGTTGTGGTGTACGGACGGTTATGTCCAGTGTTTAATATTTTAAACATTATGAACTTATTATACCTAAGTGTTGGACTTTAAACTTATGAACTGCGAACTTATGTTTTGAACTTTACGTTTATGCTTCCGCTGTCTAAATTAAAACTTGGTTAACTAGCTTTGGTCACCAATCGTATTGTGGTTGGTCTTATTTACTTAATTACGATGTTCAATATGATTGGTGGCTCGATCCTGGTCACGTCACGCCTCCAAGCGGTGATACCCCGCATGGTGGATTTTGGGGGTGTGACAGATTGGTATCAGAGCCACTGGTTATAGTGAACTTGGTTTTAAAAGGGAAAAGTTTTTGATAAAACCAGACTATAACCAGTACAGTGCTCAACAATCCACAACGACGCTTCGCTCCACGTGCAAGACTCGACACCATAAGTGGTATGATTTATGTTATATTGTCGGTTAGATAGTTCTCAGTATGCATTAGTTAATATGATAACTGCTATTTGAACCTTGTGTGCTTACTCTTTTCTGTCACTCCACACTTACGCACTTGCGACACCTTTCTTACGTGTGTCCCTTCGATGTGAAGATCATGAGTGGACGTCTCGACATGACCCAGGGTCAGCTGACGACCTTGATTGACGAACGGATTGCTGAAGCCTTAGCAACCCAATCAGGGAGTCAACCCATGCACTCTCAAACACGCATGGGCACCTTCAGGGCGTTCCTGAAATGCAAACCTCCCACTTTCGACGGCACTGGAGGAGCAATCGACCTTCTGCACTGGATCCGAAGAATCAAATATACATTCGAAGTGAGTGAAAGCCCTGCCAGCAAACGAGTAGAGTATGCTACTGGCATGTTGCAAGGGAAAGCATATTCTTGGTGGAGCGCACAAGTTCAGATGCTCGGGTTGGCAGACGCAAATGCCACCCTCTGGAGCGACTTCAAGGATTTGATTAAGGAAAAATTCTACCACCTGGACGACATTCTGGAACTTGAAACAGAGTACTATGGTTTGAAGATGGAGGGATCAGAAATTGAGGCGTACACAAAGAGGTCCAACGACTTGGCTGACTTATGTCCTAACTTGTCACGACCCATGATGGGGAGTGCAAAACACGAGCGTTAAATGTGTTAAATTACGTATTTTATGGTGTTTTAAGTGATTACGCGTCCCGAGTATGATAACTACGAGTTTTTATGATTCTACAGGTAAAGCGTGTAATATGACGAGGTTAGAGATGATGCGGAACGTTCGAAGTTGATAAACAAAGTGAACGGTGATTTCGAGATGTGTTTCGGATCATAAAATATTGTGGATGTATAAGTTAGCGCATGGAGTTATTTGTTCAACAAAGGTTAACTGGGTTTTAAAAATCCTAAAATCAATTACACGCACATGTAAGGCATTGTTTTGGGGGTTGTGAGTCATGAAGATATAAAACATTACCATTTACCATAACCTCATCACATCGAATAGGATGGCAGTACTACACGTGAATATTGAAAAGGAGGTTTTTATGAAGGGATCATTCATATCAGTCAACAACATTGACCATCATCATCATGCACATGCAAACATCATGTGAGATTGGGCTTTGGCAGAGATCATCACGTGATGTTAGTGGAAGACTTCTTGTGAGCATTAATCAATCCTCCGTCATCATATAATATACATATATGTTGGACGATTGGGATTGGAGGTTTGATAGTGAACATTGACTTTTGGTCCAACATAAATGAAAGAAGCAGAAACTTGTATTTGTGGCTTACGGCTTGTGCATGGGATTCACAAAAGTCACAGCAAGTTTGACATGTGGTTTACGGTGTGGATGTGTTGTTTACGGATTCCAAGACAAACATCACGTGCAAAACTTAATTGAAAAAAAAGGGGCACGTGTTGTTGGAGTGTGGGTCGATTTCAAGGGTTTGAAACCCTACCTAAAAAATAACTTCCATGACATATCGAACATTGGCAGCCATATAGAAGACTTTTGGCCCTCGTTTTCAGGGGATCATCATTATTCCCCTACAATCGACTAATCATCACATCATCATGATCTTAACTCTCTTTCAAACTATTGAAGACCAACAACCTATGATGAGCGGCTAAATCTCTTGTGACACTCCGGGTGATGATTCTTGTATTTCACTTTTAATTTAGTTCTGTTTGTTTGAGAATTAGATTGTAATTAGGTGTTGACCGAATTGCATTACATATATATATATATACAATTTGTGTGACAGACAAATCCTGGTGATAACCAGAGACGTATTTATGTTGAATCTAATTGTGCCTTTGCTGATTGAATAATTATTTATGCTTGCGGTTAATATCTCTCTGATCAATTGGTATTATGCTAGGATCTTGTATAAGTAATTGGTTTATGTGACAGATTTACCATTTAATCAGTGGCATCCAAATAAACAATAATTAGATTATTAGGTGTTTACAGAATCTGAATCCCGGAGTGGTCACGTTCCTATCATTGTTTTCTCATTTTCACAATACTTATTCATAAAAATTACAAAAAAAAAAATAGATAAACTAGCAAATTTCATAAAGTAAGTTTAGATTAGTTAAACGGTATTACACTGACCACATGCTCCTCTGGATTCGATACCTGACTTACCCTGTCTATAGGTAATTTTAGGTTTTTGCATAGACCCGACGACAGTCTATCAAAATGGCGCCGCTGCCGGGGAGCTAGTGCGCTTAGTGTTATATCGTTTATTTGATTTTTTTTATTTATTTTTTTTTCAGTACTACTTTTAGTTTGTTACTTGTGCAGCAACTATGGAATGGGATTATGATGTTGAACCATGCTCATGTTGCGGGAGTCACAATCACTGGGCTCAAGATTGTCCACGTTCTTGCCACCCGGATCATGGCTCCAGAGGATATCAAAATTTCAATCAATCCGATAAAGGCGGTAACGAGCAGAATCGAAACGCAATTGAGGAAAATAAGATTTTAGAGTTATTCAAAACCCTCCTCAAGCATGTAGAGGAACTCACCCAGTCTCTCAAGGAACAGCAAAATATTAATGAATCACTTAACCAGCGAATTGAACAACTAACTAATCAGTTTGACAATTTTGCAGAAAGAAAAGCTACAGTTAGCCTGGTTGAGGATACTGGATAAGAGACAGATAGAGATCCAGGGGAACCGCTCATCCCAATTCAACTTGGGGATCTCAAGACAGATAACGCTTCATTGAATTTTGGAGTTAGTATGAGTGTTCTTCCCGGGTATATTTATGACAGGTATGATTTGGGCCCATTGCAACAGGTTAATGATCCTATGGTTTTAGCTGAATACTCACAAGGAAGGCCCCGAGGGATTTTGAAGGGATTGACTGTAAAGGTAGGCGACTTTTATTATCCTGAAGATTTTGTTGTCTTAGATCCATATACAGAGAAGGAACAACTGAGGGTGATACTTGGCAGACCATTTTTGGCCACTGCAGATGCTCAGATCTGTTGCTGGAAAGGTACAGTTGATATGACATACGGGAGCCGTAAGCTTTCTATTGACTTCCTTTCACATTCTTTTGATTATTCATTTATAAATACTTGTTCATGGGATTTTGTTACTAACACGAGTTATTCTCGAGTGTGTGACGATGGCCCGAAAGAGATTGTTGCTATGATTGACAGGTCTAAAGATGACAAGATCGTGAAGGATAAAGAGGCCAAGTCACCTTGGTGGCTCAAATTGAGAATTAAAAAGCAATTAGCCAAGCGAAAAAAGAAGCCACCAAAGGAAGCAACCAAATCCAAGAAGAATCCCATAGAGACACGTACGGGCGAGTTATTATATTCTTTCGATGATGCAGATCCAGATAACCCGGATCATTGGGATGCCATAAGAGATGATGGATGGATGTGGGATGATAACCATATGTTTCATACACAGGGGATACTATATGAACCACCATGAGCTTAACCAGATACGGTCTGGCTGAAGACTATAAACTTAGCGCTCTCGGGAGGCAGCCCGAGGATGTAGAGTAGTGTTTTTTTGTTTTGTTTTGCGTGATTATTGTTGCAGGTTACCAGGTTATTAATCTTTACGGATGCAATGGTCCAAGTGTGGGGATGTTTGGTGAAGTCCCAATACGTTCTAGTGCAGTGGCGGACAATGCACGGATTAGAGTCAGTCAGAACTGTCCATACTCAATCTCCATTTGGACAGGGATGATTTGCACACTAATTGTAGAGATTGACCCGAGTACTTGTTGGACACGGCCGCGAATGAAATGCTATACGGTCGTGGTGGAACATGACGCATGAGGCTTCTATGCTTTAAACCAGGGGAGTCTGTTCCACTTTTAATATTGCATTTCTATTTGTGTTTTTGGTGGTGTTAAACTCTATGTGTTAGGGAATGTGTTTTAGTTATTTGTGTTAGGGATGGCCGCTTATGGGATGGTTTGGTTGTTATTCCCGGGTTTGTTTTAAAAGCACTATACATTGGGGACAATGTCGCCCAAGTGTGGGGATATGGGAACCCGGGAAGGGAAAGCTTGGGACAGAAGCTTGAAAGAAGTTGAAAAATGATTGGAAACGATGAAAACTGAAAAAATCGAAAATTTTGAAAATTTTAAAGAATTTCATCGCCTTAAGTGAACTAAATGGATACAA